>VMDO01004542.1:0-123801 GCA_007922755.1 Pedetes capensis
CTTCTTCCCCCCCGCTGGCCTCCCCCCACTCACTTTCCCTCCTCAGGACCTCCAACTTCCCCAGGACCCCGCAGCTGCCCCGGCCCGACCTGGCGCCCCGCCTCGCCGGGACCCGGGGGGGCGACCGGCTGCGATCGCGCCGCCCCCAGGCCCGGCTTGGCGCTGGACGCCCGGAGGCCGCCCGCGGGCCCGGCTCCGCCTCCGCCCAAGCGGGTCCCCAGCGGCCCGCCCCGCTCGGGCCTCGGCCGGAACCTCGGCCGCCCTCGGGCTGCCCCGGCGGGAGGAGGCCGGAACTGGGCCCTGGCGGGGCCGCCTCACCTGCGCCGTGGCCGCACTCCGGGGGCTCCCGGCGGGCTCCGCAGCGGCAGCTGGGGCCGGGCCTGGGCCCGGGGCGCGCCCCCCCTGCGCCGGGGCCTCGGCCTCCGCCTCCGCGGCCTCCGCGGCCTCCGCCTCAGCAGCAGCGGCAGCCGCGGCGGCCATTCATTGTGGGCCAGGCCGCCCCAGCCGAGCGCCGAGCGAGCGCACGCCGCGCCGCCGCCGCAGCCGGGCCGGGGGCAAAACCCGGCCTCGGCCACTCCCTCACTCCGCCCCCGGCCACGCCCCCAGACCCGACTAGCCGAGCTCCGAATGCATTGCCCTCCTCCCCTCCCCACCTCCTCCTTACCGGTTCCGTCTCCTCCCTCCGCCCCGTCTGGGTCCTCGCAAGGACTTAGGTTCTGCAGATGATCAAGTTCAATTCCCGATCCTGCCATCTTCTAGTCGGATGATTATGTGGCAAGTCGCTCTGCCTTTCCGAACTTTAGTTTCCTGCAAAATGGAAGCAAAGATGATTGTTATTTATGGTGCCAGGCACTGTTTCAGGCTCTTTATGGGAATTACCCAATTGGTAGAAGTGAGGAGACCTGCTCAAGATCACACAGCATACAAGTGAGTGATGGCGGGTGCCAAGATTTAAACTCAGGCTCGAGAAGCGACAATAAAAGCGAAGACTTTAGGATGATTCTGCCATGCCGAATTCCGTTAGCATTTTACCTGCAGTTACTTGGATAATCTCCTTCACAACCGATAACGAACCTTAAAAGGTTCTGCCCGTTTTGCAAATGAGAAAACTTAAGCACAAGAGTCAAAAGCAAGGAGCAGGGCGAGCTGAGACTGGAACCCAAGGAGCCGGGATCTCAATGCTCCCCTGCTTTCATACACTGGTTAGAACCCACTGAGAGCTCGTTACGTGCGTGGCTGCTCTGCACACTTTCCAGGCATTCTGCCCTTTAATGTCTGTTCTTCCTTGGGAGGTACGGTTTAATAGGTAAGGAAAGAGAGGGCCCAAGTGTTTAAATAACTTGCCCAGAGCATGTGATGGGACAGGGATTCAAACCCAGTAAAACCGATTCCAGAGCCTGAGTTATTCCTGTAGGGTGCGCTGAAATGATGTGTGTGCAGCACCCAGCACAAACGAGGTTATCGAAAGGGGTTGAGTTTCTCCGCTTACTGCCCCTTTTCTGGCCGCAATATCCTCCTCTATGAAATGGGGCTAGTGACGCGCCCCCTTCCAAGATCGCTGCTCTGTTAAAGGCTACGGCACATTCAGAGCGCTTCCTTGCTGATGTGAATTTTGGTCCTGGTCGCTCTCCATAAATCGTGCCACCGATTGGCTAACTCTTGTCACGTGATCTGACCTCCCTCGGTGCCAACATGGCGGCGCCCAGGCCCTAATCCGGGAAACGTGCGCCGACACCCGTTCGGTTCTCTGTGCCGATAGAGAAGGTGAAGAGAACTTAGGTGGTGCGGGGAGGGATCCGGATTGCGGGAGCGCCCGCTCGAGCGCTTTTGGCTCCGGACAGGCCAGTGCCCTCGCAAACTGGGGGTGTCTGCTTCCTGAGGCCGCAGGTGTCCTTAGCCATCGCGGGCCCCAGAGTGCAGCCCTCTCTCACCTCTGTGCCCTACCCCACCCCTCCAACTAGGTCGGCGGGCAGAGGCTCCCGCGGATGTTCCATGCGAGGATCGCTTCGTGGCTCAGCCACACCCTCCGCTCTACTCGCGGCCTCTGTAGAGCCCGGTTTCTGGAGGAGCCCAAAGCCCCGCCACACCCCGCGGCTATGGAAAATGGCACCGGGTCCTGCGGAGAAGGGCGCCCATCCGCGGTCCAAGAGACGGTCACCGAGGGCGCCGCCAAGATCGCCTTCCCCAGCGCCAACGAGGTCTTCTACAACCCGGTGCAGGAGTTCAATCGGGACCTGACGTGAGCGAGGGTCAGGGGTCAGCCTGGTGGAGGGGAGGGGGTCAATGAGGCTGAAGTTGTTACTGGAATAAGTCCCGGCTGCCCGCCCCCGGAAGGCCAATATTCAGAAGATGAAAGTTGGTGGGAAAGGATCAGGTTTAATCAAGGGCCAGTGTCTTGAAAGATGGACAGGTTCAAACTCATAGTTGCATCCTGGGGGGCTTGGGCGCACGAGGCTGTTATGGGGAAGGAAAAGAGGAGCGGGGCGGGAAGGCTATACAAACCTACTGGGGTCTTCCTCCTCCAGGACGTGTGTGTCTTTTACTTCTCTGGTATGTAGCAATGACCCTTGACCTCTTGGGGCTAGTTCCTATCTTCTTTTCAGACAGACAGATTAGTTTTCAAAGCAAGTTAAATTTCACGTCAATTTACATGCTTTTTGTTAGTTGATGGAGAGAGCTAAAGGGCGAAGATGTTCCGGGTTTTGTAAATCTAAAGGAAGACTTAGGTGTTAACATCTTAACCATTGACATGGAATTTCTCTTTAGAGTCTCTAGAATGTGTGGCAAAAGGGAGGGGGCTGGAAAGGTTAAGGAGGGGCAACAACGTTGCAGGAATGGCAAGGGAGTAACTGCCAAGGACTAATGCAGAGGAGCCCCGTTATGAGGGGGCATAGCTGACCCACTGTTTCCCCCCCAGATGTGCTGTGATCACTGAGTTTGCTCGTATTCAGCTCGGGGCCAAAGGAATCCAGAGTGAGTTGAGGTCTAAATTCCTGGGGTATGGGGGGAATCACACAAAACTTTTTGCCTGCCTCCTTGTCTCTCCTCAAGATTCCAGAAAGGCTCCAGCCACACAGCAGGCCACAGGCTCTGCTCCTTCAGCCTTTCCTCTGGGGTTTTAGGAAAGATTTTCTTCCGGGAATCTTCAGGACTCTGAAGACTGAGGGGAGGTTTCTCAGCGGGAGCATTGCTATCCCCTGATTTGTGCCTCTGGTGACTGCAGTCAAGGTGCCAGGTGAGAAAGACCTGCAGAAGGTGGTGGTGGACTTATCGGAGCAAGAGGAAGAAAAAGCTGAACTCAAAGAGGGTGCAAACGTGGCCCCAGGAGACCAACCTCAAACAGCTGCAGTGGGGGAGATCTGTGAGGTAGGGCCTGAGCAGAGGAGGTGGCAGGCCTGCAATCCACTGGGTGAGAGGGAGGAGGGCTTCTGGAGTTGGGAGTTATGGAGGTGTGGGGCGGTGGGGACCCCTTGGGTCCCAGAAGAGCAGGAGGTATAGATGTGAGTGAGGGTCCTTGCTCACTCCCACAGGAAGGCCTGCGGGTGCTGGAGGGCCTGGCAGCTTCAGGCCTGCGCTCCATCCGATTTGCCCGGGAGGTGCCTGGACTCCGATCTGTGGTTGCCAATGATGCCTCCGCCCAGGCCGTGGACCTCATACGCCAGAACATCCAGCTCAATGACGTGGCGCACCTGGTACAGCCCCACCAGGCAGATGCCCGGTAGGTTCTGGACTACACCACCCTGCCTAGTAGCGACAAGATACACCGCGGTCCGGGGCCGTGGTGCACACCTGTCATCCCAACAGCTAGGGAGACTGAGGCAGGAGGATCAGGCGTTCAAGGCTGGAAGCCACCTGTGTAACTTATTGAGACCCTGTCTCAAAATAGAAAAATAAAAACGGGGATGGGGCTGCATTTCAGGGGCAGAACATTTACCTAGTGTGCACGAGGCCCTGAGTTCAACCCCCCAGTACTGCACACACACACACAAAAAAAAGTAAGATACACTCTGGGGAGAGGCTGCCAGGGGTCAAATGGGGTTCTGTCATGGTCCCAAGTATGACTTTGGGAAAGTGACTTCGCCTCTCTGAACCCTAATTTCTTTGTCTGTCAAAGCACAGTAGTTCTACAGGGCTTACAGGACACTTAAGTAATATACAAAATCATACAGCCTAAGTTCTGTGCCAAAAGCAAGTGCAGTCATGTGTTGCTTGATGATGGGAAAAGGAATGGGAACATGTTCTCAGAAATGTATCCTTAGGCAGTTTTGTCACGGAAGCATTTGTAGGGTGCACCTGGAGTGAGGTAGCTACAATTTCACAATGTCAATAGGTGATATAATCCTTATTTTTTTGGCAGTGCTGGGGCTTGAACCTAGGGTCTCATGCATGCTAAGCTGAACCACACTCCCAAGCCCCCATCTTCCCCCTCCTTTTTTTTTTTTTTTTAAGACAGAGTCTTGCCACGGAGCGCAGGGTGGCCTCCACCTTGCAATCCACCTGCTTCAGCCTCCTGAGTGCTAGGATTACAGGCGTCTGCCACCACGCTCAGGCATTTTTGTTTTTGCTTTTAAATCCATTTGATTTTATTTGTGGTGCTGGGGATCAAACACAGAGCCCTGCACATGCTAGGCAGGTGCTCGGCCCCTAAGCTGCATTCCCACGTAGACTTTGGGCTACACTTTAGACTGAACTTTTTCAGGCTCTGTTTTAGACATAATTTCTTGGATTCCTTTTATTCATTCAGCGGAACCATGGCATCTATCCGGTCTGCTGTGTGCCGGGCAACATTCTCAGTGCCAGGAGTGGATCAGTAAACATAATGCCCAGAACTTGTGACCTTTGCAAGAGTCGGCAGACTACAATCTGCAGGGCTTACAGTTTGGTATTTTTATGGATACAGAGAGCCCAGCTGAATGTCCTGTGTCAGTACTGGCTTGTTACCATTGTCAAGGTGATAGATGAGTAGAGTGAGGCCTGTCTTGTTGTTATTGCTAGGTGCGACTGAGTCGGGTCCAACTCACAGCCACCCTATGTACAACAGAACGAAACAGTCCCCAGTGCTGTGCCTTACCCGGCACTCTGCTAGTGCTTCTCTGCCATTCATAGGGTTTTCAAAGACTGTGGCAGGATTGTTTCAGAAGTGGATTGCCACATCCTTCTCCCATTCTTGCCATGCTAGGGAATCCAACCCAGGGCCTCAGAGAGTGCAAAGCAGCACTCTGCCAACTGAGCTGCCTGCAGCCATAGCCCTGTGGCATCCGATCCCGTCAGATCTCGGAAGCTAAGCAGGGTCGGGCCTGGTTAGTACCTGGATGGGAGACCCGCCTGGGAACACCAGAAGCTGTAGGCTTGGGAGAAGGTCCTGGCAACCCCCTCCCAAAAATCAATCTGCCATTGAAAACCCTATGAACAGCAGAGAAGCACTGACAATAGTGTTTCCCCTGTTGTACAGAGGGTCACTATGAGTCGGATACTGACTCAACGCCACCTAACAACAACAACAACAACCAACTGAGCTAAACCTCAGCCCTGTCTCAGGAGAAGAATCATGCAGTTAACAAGTGGCCAAGAAGCCAGGTGCCCTGGCACATGCCTGTAATCCCAGCGACTCAGGAGGCGGAGGCCGTAGGACCTCAAGTTGGAGGCCAGAGGCAACCTGCATAATTTAGCAAGACCCTGTCTCAAAATCAAAAGTGACAGGTGGGCTGGGAGTGCCAGTCCCAAGTGGTAGGACACTTGCAAAGCAGGCATGAGGTCCTGGGTTCAACCCCCCACTACTGCAAACAAACAAGTGGCCAAGCCAGGACCCACGCTTGGGAAGCTGGCCCTCAAGTTCAAGGTGAAAACCTCTGTGCTATAGAAGTTAAACCTATGTGGCGGAGGGCCAGGTGCCATGGCGCACGCCTGTAATCCCAACAGCTCAGGAGGCGGAGGCAGGAGGATCACAAGTTTAAGACCAGAGGGAGTCTGTGTAATTTAGCGAGACCCTGTCTCAAAAAGTGAAAAAATGGGCTGGGCGTGCAGCTCAGTGGTCCAGCACTTGCAGAGCGTGCAGGCGTGAGGCCCTGGGTTCAACCCCCCCAGTATTGTAAAAAAAAAAAAAAAAAAAAAAAAGCCTGTGTAGAGGAGGGAGCGGGGACCTGGAACAGAAGCTCAGGACCAGGCCTTGTCCCTCCCAGGATGCTGATGTACCAACACCAGAAGGTGTCAGAGCGCTTTGACGTCATCGACCTGGACCCCTACGGCAGCCCTGCCCGCTTCCTGGACGCGGCGGTGCAGGCTGTGAGCGAAGGAGGTGAGGCTGGGCTGCAGGCGGGCTGCGGGCGCAGGGCAGGGCATGGGAAGGGTCCTCACTGCCCAGCCCCTCCCCGCAGGGCTGCTGTGTGTCACCTGCACGGACATGGCGGTGCTGGCAGGGAACAGCCGGGAGACGTGCTACAGCAAGTATGGGGCCATGGCCCTCAAGAGCCGGGCCTGCCACGAGATGGTGAGGGCCCCGGGCGGCACGGAAGGTCAGGGAGCCCAGACCTGGGCCCTGCTCAGCCAGGGCCAGATCCCCTCCAGGCTGTGAGAGGCAAGCAGGTCAATAACCTGTAGGGTAGGTAGTTACGCGGTTTTGGTTTTTGGGGGGTTTTTTTGGTGTTTTTTTTTTTTTTTTTTTTTTTTGGTACTGGGGGTTGAACCCCAAGGGCCTTGCCCTTGCAATGCTCTGCAAGTGCTGGACCACTGAGCTGCACCCTCAGCCCATTTTTTTTACTTTTTTTGAGACAGGGTCTCACTAACTTATGCAGGCTGCTTCTGGTCTCGAGCTTGTGATCCTCCTGCTTCCGCCTCCCGAGCCGCTGGGATGACAGGCGTGCGCCACCGTGCCCCGCCTGTATTTTAATAGTATTCTATACTGTAATAACTTCTCAAAAAAAGCAGTTTTGAGACAGAGTCTCCCTGTGTAGCCCAGGCTGGCCTGGAACTCAGGATCTTCCTGCCTCAGCCTCCCCCTGTCCCACCCCTCAGTGCTGAGATGACAGGTCTGTGCCACTGCACCCAGTTTAAAAATGTTTTTTGTGGGTTTTTTGAGGGGTTTTGGAGATGGAAGCCAGGGCCTTGCGCATACAAGGCAAATGCTCTAACCCTGAGCTATGCTACACCCTGTGACCCCCGAGAAAAGTCTTTTGAAGGGTAATTTGTCAAGGTGGGCGTTGGAATCCTAGCTTTGCAGGGGGCTCTGGGCATTTGGCTTCGCCTTTTTGGGCCCCGGTTTTGTCCTTGGAGAATGCGCGTGATGGTAGCACTGACCTTGTTGGGGTGCTGTGGGGATTCAAGGCAGGGACAGGCGACGCCAAGGGGCCAGGAAAGGAGAGGTCCTGTCCTTGCTCCTTAAGGCCCGTGCGGTTTGGTCAGGTCTTCCCCATGTTGGAGGCTGAGGGCAAGCCCTGGCAGGAGGCCCCGGTGGTTCTGCCTCCTGAGCGTCCCCACTTCCTGCCCACAGAGCCCCTGGGGGCAGAACTTAGGTCTTTGGCCCACAGTACACAGGGCACACTGATTATGCCCACGGGAGTGGGTTCGATTACTGGGCCTGGGCGGCCGGCACTTAGTGCCTCCACTTAGTGCCTCCAGCAGGGCTCCAAAGAAACAGGGAGTCGCAGCTTTGCAGATGAGGAAACTGAGGCACAGAGCAGCGAGGCTGGCTTGCCAAGGGTCCCGCAGCCAGGACACTCGGGGTTGGGCTCGGGACCCAGGGCGGAGCCCTGAGCCTGTGCTTTCCAGAGGGCTCGCAGGGGTTGTACCGGTCGTACGTGGAGGGAGGCTGACGCCCGCCCTGCCCCCAGGCCCTGAGGATCATACTGCACAGCCTGGACCTCCGGGCCAACTGCTACCAGCGCTTCGTGGTGCCGGTGCTGAGCGTCAGCGCCGACTTCTACGTGCGCGTCTTCGTGCGCGTCTTCACCGGCCAGGCCAAGGTCAAGGCCTCCGCCAGGTTGGCCCCGGGGCAGAAGGGCTGCCGCGTTGAGGGAGGAGACCAGACCATCCTTGCCCGGGAGGATCTGGGGGTCCTACAGGAGACTGAGGCGGCGTGAGGGAGGAGTGGGGTGCCATGACCCCGCCAGTAACTTGTAGCCGCCGTGGTGTCCCCCCCCCCCCCCCCCGCAGCAAGCAAGCGCTTGTGTTCCAGTGCGTGGGCTGCGGCGCCTTTCACCTACAGCACCTGGGCAAAGCTTCCGGAGCCCCTGATGGCCAGTGAGCTAAGGGCGCCCTGGGGAGGAAGGTGAGGGGCTGCCCCAGGGTCACCACTGCCCTAGCTGCCCCTCTTCCTCACAGGCTGAAGTTCTCTGCGGCCTGTGGTCCCCCTGTGGCCCCCGAGTGTGAGCACTGTGGGCAGCGGCACCAGGTAGGGCCAGGCCAGGAGAGGGAGGAGACAGGGATTCCAGGGGGCCTCTCAGTCCCTGTTTGTCCGCCTGTCCACAGCTCGGCGGCCCCCTGTGGGCAGATCCCATCCACGACCTGGACTTTGTCAGCCGCGTCCTCGAGGCCGTGAGTGCCAACCCTGGCCGTTTCCACACTTCGGAGCGGATCCGAGGGGTCCTGAGTGTCATCACTGAGGTAGGGGCTGGGTGGAGACAGGGCGGGGGCTCCGCTTGTGTGTCTCTCCTGCCCAGCAGCTGCGTCCCCATCCTTTCCCCCTTCTCCCAGGAACTCCTGGATGTGCCTCTCTACTACACGCTGGACCAGCTGAGCAGCACTGTCCGCTGCAACACGCCCAGCCTCCTGCAGCTGCGGTGAGGGGCCTGGGCGGGGAGCTGCCTGCCTGCCTGTTGACGGCCTTGGGCAGCTCCACCATCAGCATCCAGGGCTTCTCCCACGTGCATGCTGAGAACAGAGCTGAGCTGGGCACAGTGGTGCAGGCCTGTAGTCCCAGCAACTCGGGAGGCTAAGGCAGGAGGATCCCTAGATCGAGGCCAGAGGAGGCTTGCATATTTCAGCGAGACCCTGTCTCAAGATAGAAAAGTGAAAAATGGGCTAGGGGTGCAGCTCAGTGACGGAATGCTTGCAGTGTGTGAGGCCCTGGGTTCAACCCCAAGTATTACAAAAAGAAAAGAAAAACAGAACTGAGAGGTCGTAAATCCTCCACTGTGGGTAGTCTTGCTGTTACGATCAATGGTGTGTCCTTACTGTGGGAGGTGCAACCACGCCAGTCTACACGACACGGCGCGTACCCTCCTGGATGAACCTGGGTTCCAGCTTCCCCTTCACAGTCCTGTCTGTCCCCCAGCTCGGCTCTCCTCCACGCCGGCTTCCGCGTCTCCCTCTCCCATGCCTGTAAGAACGCAGTGAAGACCAACGCCCCTGTCTCAGCTCTCTGGGACATCATGCGCTGCTGGGTAAGGACAGGGCTGACCCATGGGGGGTGGGAGGGCAGGCAGTCAGTGGGCACCTGAAGGCCCCTCAGGCCCACTGTGCCCTGGCCTCCATCCCCAGGAAAAGGAGCATCCGGTGAAGCGAGAACGGCTGTCGGAGACCAGCCCAGCCTTCCGCATCCTCAGCGTGGAGCCCAGGTGTGGACACACCTAGAGGAGGGACAGGGCTGCCCAGGGGCGTGGGGGGCACATCCCTGTGAGGACAGCAGATACTTCCCCGCACCCAAAAACCCAGAACCGGTGCTGGGTGCAGTGACTTATGTTTATAATCCCAGTGACGGGGGAGGCAGAGGCAGGAGGATTGTAGGTTGGAGGCCAGAAGCAGCCGGCACAATTTAGTGAGACCTTGTCTCAAGATTTAAAAAAAGAAAGCCGGGCGCGGTGGCTGGCGCATGCCTGTCATCCCAGCGGCTCAGGAGGTGGAGGCGGGAGGATCGCCAAGTTCGAGAACAGAGGCAGTCTGCATAATTTAGGGAGACCCTGTCTCAAAAAAAGTCAAAAAAATGGGCTGGGGGTGCAGCTCAGTGGTCCAGCACTTACAGAGCACGCAAGCGCGCGGCCTTGGGTTCAACCCCCAGTACCATTAAAAAAAAAAAAGATAGAAAAAGAAGAAAAAAGTCCAGCTGCTCCCCACTTCTTTCCCACCTTCTGCCCTCACCTGGAGCTCCCTTGTCCCACCTTTGTCCCCCACTGTCTGTTCTCTAGCGGCCAGAGGGCACCTGTGAATATTGGAGTCAGGACAGAGCATGACCTTCCTCTGTCCAGAACCCTCCATGGCTCCCACGTTCCTCAGTAGAAGGCAGCGCTCCACCTGCAGCCTCCCAGTTCGTGCAGAGTCTGCCCCATCACCTCCTCACCGTCACCTCTGCTCCCCCTCCCTCATTCAGTTCACTCACTCCGGGCATTGTCCCACCTCAGGGCCTTTGCAAGTGCTACATAACCCCTTGGCTCTTTGTGTACCAACTAGAGCTCTCACCTCCTCAGGGAAGCCTTCCCTGACTAGAACACCCTGTCAAGCATTGCATCCCGCCCCAGTCACCCCATGTCTTTTACCAAAACAGTTATCCCACCTCCTAATACACAAGATAGTTTGCTTATTCTTTTTTTGTTTCTTTTTTTGTGATGCTGGGGATGGAATCTGGGGCCTCACACATGCTAGGCAAGTGCTCTACCACTGAGCCACACCCCTGGCGCGCTTGCTCTTCCTCCCCTCTCCTCTCCTCTCCTTTCTTTCCTTTCTTCCCTTTTCGCAGGACTGGGGGTTGAACCCTGAGTCCTGTGCATGCTACCACTGGGCTGCATCCGCAGCCCCTTTTTCATTTTTTATTTTGAGACAAGGTCTCACTAGGTTTTGCAGACTGCCTCTGGCCTCAAACTTGCAATCCTCCTGCCTCAGCCTCCTAAGTCACTGGGATTACAGGTGTGCACCACCGCGTCCACCCCAGCCTCTCTTTAATCTTGGAGACAAGGTCTTGCTAAATTACACAGGTGGCCTCCGGCCTTAAAATCACAGTCCTCCTGCCTCGGCCTCCCAAGTTGCTGGGATTACAGGCATGGCTTCCCCTTGGGGCACCCTTGTTTATGTCTGGTTACTCCTCTTCCGTATCTGTCTCACCCACTGGAAAGTCACTGCGCCAGAGGCAGGTTCCCATTGTTCCCTGTCCATTCCCAGCGTGGCCTAGAGTGTGGACCTGCTGGCATGTTGTTGTTGTTGTTGTTAGGCGCCATCGAGTCGGTATCCAACTCATAGCGACCCTCACAGGGGTTTCAATGGCTGTTTCGGGATTGCCTTGGGAGTGGATAGCCAGGCCCTTCAGAGTGTGGACCTGCTAGTAAGATGCTTATTAAAAAACAAAAGGACCCTGATTAGGTCCCACATGTCACATTGCCCAGTCTGCAGGCCAACTTCACCATCCGAGAAGATGCCAACCCCAGCTCCCGCCAGCGAGGACTCAAGCGCTTCCAGGCCAACCCGGAAGCCAACTGGGGTCCCCGGCCCCGAGCCCGCCCTGGGTGAGTGGCCGTGTGGTGGGGAAGGGGCTCAGCCCAGGCCAGATGAGGGCAAAGACCGGGTGGGGTCCCAGCTCCCGTCTTGTGTGTGCAGCGGCAAGGCTGCAGGGGAAGCTATGGAGGAGAGACCCCGGCTGGCACGAAGTAAGAGGAAGGAGCCTGACGAGGACCCGGCCCAGCGCGCTGCTCGGCTCAAGACGTTTCCTTGCAAAAGGTTCAAGAAGGTAGAGTACCGCCCGCCCCTCCGCTGTCTGCTCTGTAGCGCTCCTTCCCTAGAAAGCCCAGGGCCAGGCGTGCTCCGGACTGCTCTGGACTGCTGGGGCAAGCGTTAGGAGTGAGCTTTGCGTGCAGGAACGAAGCCCAGCCAGGGTCTCCTGAGCCCTCTGGGGGCTCCGCGCCCACTGTTCCCACCAGGGCATGTGTCAGCGAGGGGATGAGTGCTGCTACTCACACAGCCCCCCGACGTCGGAAGCCTCTGCTGACGCCCCCCTCGACTGCCCGGAGACCTCCGACCAGAACGCCCCTGGGTCGGGCCCAGCCACTGGGCCGGGAGTGGACTGAGCTAATAAAGAGATGTCCCTTCATGCCAATTGTCATTCTGAGTGGGGAGGCTGGCGGGGGTCCACCGTCTATCCACGGGTCCTCCATCTCTGCGTGCTGCCTCCCTGGGACAGCTGTGTCTGTCTGTGTTGGGGGTGGGGGTTACCCCTGCCTGACCGCCGCGTCCTGACGCTCTGGGCGGTGGGAGCTGACCATCAGCGAGGGAAGGCATTCAGTCTTCACTGCCGCGCGATTGGCCGCCCCAGCACTGCCACCTGCAGTTCTCGAGGTGGCCACGGGGCGGCAGCAGCGCGCACACGCCACCCGGCTTCTGCCTTCCCCGCCCCCGCTACCAGCCCGGCGGGAGCTCTGTCCTCAGAGTCCCCACGTGTCCTCCCGCCGCCTGGTTTCTTTGGCCCAGCTCTCCCGGGGCGCAATGGCGGAAGTTGGGCCGGAACCAGGCGCCCCGTGCATCCGCTCCAGACCAGGTGCTTCCTGCCCTGCGGCCCGCTGGGCGTGCTCTGCTGCCCAGACACCAGTGAGGGGAAGCTGCAGCCCCCTCCCCACAGAGCAGGGGGGTTCAGCAATGCGAAGGTGGAGCCCCCGGGGCAGAATTTCCCATCCTCCGCGTGCACCCTTCGCCCCCAGCTATACAGCGAGGCCGATCTTAGAACCCACCTTGTACGGCTTAGAACTTTAGCTGTTTCCCTGGGGCAGTCGGTGGCGGGACTGTGAGCTGGTGGCTGCTGAGCACCACGGGGCGGGGGGTGGGATCATCCCCTGCAGTTCTGCGGGCACATCACACAGGACCATATAAGGCTTCTCTTGGTACAGGACACTAGGGAGCAGGTGGTCACGTTGCTGCTACCTGGCTGTGACCGGAGCCTCTCCCTTCATGGGGCCTTGAACTTCACCATCGCTTCAGGACACCTGCCAGGGACGGCCACCACCTGGTTGGAGCTATGTGATCCTCTGGCCTAGAGGCTCAGCACTGGGGACCTTTATCTAGAGCAACTAATGGAAGCCCCTCTAGCCCTGGCCCCCTAGGAACTCAGTCCGACCCCCTCACACAGCCTCCTCTGACCCTCCTGGGCCCGGGACACCTGCCCAGCTGGGGACACCCAAGGCCAGACCGTCAGGGCTGTCTCCGTGGGGTGCCCCACTCCCGGGTGGGGGTGGAGGAGAAGCCCAAAGGGAATGTGTAAAAAGAGGAACCAGGCGGGGTGGGGAGAGGAGGCGGCTGGGGCCCGGTCACGCGGCCCCGGAGGCCGGAAAGGGGCCTCCACCCCTGTCAGCTCCCACACTGGGGTAGGAGGCTGTTCAAAGCCAGAGGCCAAGTGCAGGCGACCCTGGAGGCCGAGGCTTCCCTTCCCAGGTTTCCCCTTTGCATGCACCGGGGCGCAGCACGCCGGGGCCGGGGGTCTCCAGGGGGCCGGGGTTCCCCGGCTGGGCTCTGAGGGGTGACGGCGGCGTCCTGGCCGCGCCGGCCGGGGGCGGGGCCGGGAGGCGCGCGCTCCCAGCTCCCCGCCCGCCAGTTTCCTCCGGGGTCAGCCCGGCTCCTTATCAGGCGCGGCCAGGCGGCCAGGCCCTTATCTGCGCCGGTCCAGCATCCTCTGGCCGCTGCGCCGGGGTGAGAGGGAGGAAACCCGGCCGCCGGGGGCGGGGAGAGGGCGGGCCAGTCCGAGAGCCGCTCACTTTCCCTGGGGGACCCACGCCGCCGCGGCCGCACGGGGCCCTCGGGAGCCCCGGAGGAGGTGCGGCCCAACTCCGGGGCCAGCGGGGCCGGCGGAAACTGCATCCTGGCCCGGACTGCTAGTGACAGGACAGAGCCGGGGTCCTCATCAGGCTGCGGGAACAGTGCCGGGGTAAGAGGGCAGCTGACTTGAAATGACGGGCTCTCCGGCCTGGGGTCTCACCTCCGTTCTTGTTTTCATTCACTCATTCATTCATTCATTCATTCACAAGCTGGGACCCACTGAGGGACCCAGCCAGCTTCCCCAGCTGGGGAGGTCAGGTCAGGGGGGGCCCGGAGTCCTACACCTTGCTGGGACTTCCCAAACCCGGGAGCCCACAGACAGGGATGTTTAAGCAAGGTACAAGTGTGGGTGTGGGGGATCCCACAGCAAGAGTGAGGGTTGGGTCATGACTGGACTGGGCAATGGAATCAGTCTTGGGGGGTCCTGGGATCAGCCTTTGTGGGGTCATTGTTAGCAAGGGGGACACGTTCTGCAGGGGTGGGGGTTCCTGGAGCAGTCATGGAGCACCACCAGGGGCAGATGTGGGGGTGATGTGAGGAACCTCTGGGTCACACCCAAGGTCAACAGGGCCGGGCTGGGGAGGTGCGGCTAGTGCAGGGTCAGAGTCAGCCTTGGAGAGGTCCCAAGTTCACATAGCGCCGAGAGCCACTGAGGGGGTCTTAGGATGAGACGTTCAGATCTGTGGGTTAGAGTGGGCAACCTTGGAGGTTCAGGGGATCCCAGGATTCGCCAGGGGCTCCCTGCCTTGTCCCAGCTCTGGGCTCTAGGAGAGGAGGGAGTCTGGAATAAGGGAAATTGGCTTAGGGGCTAGAAGACAGAACCCCTCACAAACAGCTCAGAGAAGGCACTGGTGGGGTCAGGGCAGCCCAGCACCTAGCGGACCCCTGCTCTTGTCTTGGCAATCTCTGGGCTGACCTTCACCTGTTCCTACCCATGGAAGCTCCACCAGCCCAGTTCCACCCTCCCTCTCCTCAGGGCTCTTTTAGGTCTGCAGTCCCTGGTTCTCCTCTCCACTTGCTCCCTCTCTTCTCTCCCACAGGTGAGCACCCCCACGTCGGGGTCCATGTGCCCGCCCCAGGCCCAAGCAGAGGTGGGGGCCGCCATGACGGAGAAGGCCGAGATGGTGTGCGCCCCCAGCCCAGCGCCTGCCCTACCCCCTAAGCCTGCCTCTCCCGGGCCCCCACCCGCAGAGGAGCTGAGCCACCGAGGCACCTCCCCGCCCAGGCTGCCCCCAGGCGTGCCAGTGATCAGCCTGGGTCACACCAGGCCCCCCGGGGCAGCCATGCCCACCACAGAGCTCAGCGCCCTGAGGCCCCCCTTGCTGCACCTCTCTGCCCTGGGAACGGCCCCGCCCACTCTGGCCCTGCATTACCACCCTCACCCCTTCCTCAACAGGTCAGTGGGGAGCTGGGGCCGGGAGGGCGGGAGCCTGGGGACTGGGCTCCTTGTCCACAAGGCCTTTGTGACCCACAACCCCTTACAGCGTCTACATTGGGCCGGCAGGACCTTTCGGCATTTTCCCCAGCAGCCGGCTGAAGCGGAGACCAAGCCACTGTGAGCTGGACCTGGCTGAAGGTGAGCGCGCGCGCGCATGCGTGTGTGTGTGTGTGTGTGTGTGTGTGCGTGCGTGCGCATGCGTGTGCTTTGGGTGCCTGGGGTCCATACCTGCCCCATACTCCTTCACAGGGAGACGTGTTTCTGACATGCACATGTACACACCAAGGGCTTCCCACACAGGTCGTAGCCCAGTGCAAGACCACAGTCCCACAGGCAGCCACCCAACAACCCCAGCGTCACAGCCACAGAGTCACGGCCACAACAGGACATGAGAGCCACAAAATGACAGCTCCCTTGGAATGCACAGCCATGAAACAGCCACAGGGCCGGAGTCACACAGCAGCCAGCCACACAACCATAACCACACAAAAGTCAACCACAGAACCACAGCCACACACGCAAACAGCCAGACCACATGGCAACTCTCGCACGCGACCACAGCCATCAGATAGGCCACGGGTCACCCAGTCAGGACAGACACCCACAGGACCACCAGGCAGAACAAGGAGAGCACCTCTCAAGAACCATGACCACCCCAGGCCACGCTCTGCTTCCCAGACCGACCGCCACAAGGGAGTATTTCCCGAGGGAAGCCCAGCCATTGACATAAAAGAGCGCAGAGCCAGGCCGGCCTGGCTGGTGTCTGCAGTCTGGACCTCTCCCGGTCCTTGGATAGGAGGCCCTTGGGAAGGGAGGTCTGCACGTGGGACCCACCAACTAGGTTTCATTCCCCTACAAGGGTGCTGGGAGCCTGCAGGGACGGGGTGCCCTCTGGCGTCCACGCCAACTCTGCCCTCCCGTCTGCAGGGCACCAGCCCCAGAAGGTGGCCCGGCGCGTGTTCACCAACAGCCGTGAGCGCTGGCGGCAGCAGAACGTTAACGGCGCCTTCGCCGAGCTCAGGAAGCTGCTGCCCACTCACCCGCCCGACCGGAAGCTGAGCAAGAACGAGGTGCTTCGCCTGGCCATGAAGTACATTGGTTTCCTGGTGCGGCTGCTGCGCGACCAGGCGGCCGCTCTGTCCGCAGGCCCCGCCCCCGCCGGGCCCCGACGACGGCCTGCGCCCCGAAGCCAGGACAGCGGCGCCGGCAGGGGATCCGGACGCAGGGCGGAAGCGGCGGCGGCGCGCTCGCAGCCCATGCTCCCGGGGGACTCGGAAGGCAACCCCGGTGTGGCGGCCCGGGCCATCAAAATGGAGCAAGCGGCTCTGAGTCCCGAGGTGCGGTGACCCCACAGGGCGCCTCCGAGCTGGGGGCCACCGGAGACACCCCGGGGCCAGCAAGGAAAGGGCGGACGACGCGCTTCCTCTGCTCCCGAGCCAACTCGACGAGGGACGAGTGAGGATGTCCTCAACACGGGAGAGGGCTTGGGGATCTGGAAGGGTGGCCATGGCCCCCAGGGAGCCCGCAGACTTTTTTTTTTTTTTTTTAATTACCCACTGCTCGCTGAAAGTGGCATTGTCTGAGTCCCCTTCCAATGGAAGAAGGTCAGGGACCCAACAAGGCAAAGAAGTCATCGGACCCAAGTGGTGCCTCTTTTTAACCCCTCTCCCCCCACACACTGAGGTCGCGGTGGAAGCTGGGAGGGGACGGCAGCCTTCGCCCTTCTCATCGGCGCCCCCTCCTGGACGCCCGAGGACAGGCGCCCCTCGACGGCCTGTGCGCGCGCCTGGCGCGTGGAGAGGGGCGCAGTGTCTCCACGCGAGGGACGACCCACCCCACCCAGCCCGACCCCGTCCCGCCCGGTCGGTCGCGTGAAGCGAAGGCCCAGGCGCTCTTGCTTTTGTTTTTCTTTATTTCTTTATTTCACATACACATTAGCCATTCAATGGAGAAGCCGGAGAGAGTCAGGCAAAGATGGTATAACAGAAGCGCAGTGACGGGGGCGGGGCGGGGCGGAGAGGGGATAGACGGGCTGGCTGCCTACTTGCATTCCGCTAGGACACTGAAAACCCAGAAAACAAAACAGACAGTAAACTACCCTTGTTTCTTATGTATCTCAGTGCAGAGACGGGGGGCGAGGGGTGGAGGGCAGAGAGATGGGGAGACCAGGCTGAAGGAGGAGGAGCAGAGGGAGGGGGACGCTAAGGGGGAAGCACACCAAATCCATTAGTACTATATATAGAGATACTCGTATATACTGCGTTTCTTAGCCTAAGAAGAAACTTGTTTGACGGGACGGGCGGCCTTTGCGGTCCGCGATGCTGGTGCTGGTCGGGCGCACGGATCTCCCGGGAGGGGCCGGAGCGGGGCTGGCCCAGGCTGGCTTGCGGGGGGGGGGGGGGGGGGGGGGGGGGGGGGGGGGGGGGGGGGGGGGGGGGGGCCCGGGGGTGGGGGGGGGGGGGGGGGAGCAGGGGCGGGGCTGGGGTGCCCCTCGGGCTCTCGATTGGGGGACGAAAGTTCTCGTGACTTTATTGCTCCTTTTATTTTCTCTCGTGTGTGGGTGTGGGTGCGGGGTCCGTTCGGCACGGTCGGGGTGGGGAAGTGATGGGTCGTCTGAGCCACCCGGCCCCTCTGGGACCCAGAGCGCGGCGTCCGCTCCGCCAGCACGGGGGTGAGAACAAGGCACTAGGTCGGCCGGCCAGCGCGGGGGGCGGGTGTGTAAGGCAGTCGACAGGGCTGGTTGCGGGGGGTGGGGGTGGGGCGGGGCTGTGCGGGGGGGGCCGTGTGCGTGCGTGAGTGCGTGCGCGGGCCTGGGCGAATCGACCTGTCACGGTGGCTGGTCCTGTCCTGGAGCATGGAGCCTTCAGGGTGCTCCCCGGAGGGAGCAGGGGATGGAAAAGTGATGTCGAGTGGGTGGGTGGGAGGTGTGTGTGGGGGCGCTGGGGGAGGGGGTCGGGGAGGAAACTACCAACTTGCTGAGCGCGCTCCTGATAATGCTGGTGAGGGTCAAGTTGGCGTCTGGCTCAAAGAAGGGCGCTCGGGGCGGAGAGGGAGGGAGAGAAGGGACGTTTGTTCGTTGGCATTGACCTCTGCGGGGGAGGGACCGGAGACCACCCTCCTGTGCCGCGCCCCTGTGCCCAGACCGGGATGGGGCGAGAAGGGGGTGCTGGGCCCCAGAAAGGGGAGCCCGGGGAGACCCGCGGCCAGAGCAGTTCAGCCGCCGGGCGCACGCCGCTGTCCCGTTACGTTAAACTCAACAAAGAAGGGATATGCGTGTTGCTAACAAGTGCAGGTTATTTAATTGATTCATAAACTTATGTATAATAGTTTGTGGGTTCTTAAAACGTACTTTATAATGTAAGAAGCACCAGGGTTTTTATGTTGAATTATCTTTAAAAATAATTTTCTCTCGTCCTTTTCCTTTTTGATCTTGTGTTGGTTTGATTTTTTTTTTAATGTCGAGGTGGTTTTTTTTTTAACTCCAAAATGTGAACGTTTCCTTCAGCCCTCCCACCGAAACCGAGAACGAACGACTAAACAAGTAAAAACCCCAGATCATCCTCGTCAACGCAGGAAAACGACTTAAAAAAAAAAACCTGAAAACGAACCAGGGGAAAAGAAAAAGAAAAAGAAAAAAAAAAAAGGAAAAACACTCAGCTTTCGTTATCCCCGCGCAAGGCGGGGCAGGCCCAGTTCTTTTAGCGTCCCCAGAGCCGCGAGGACATTACAACAAAAATAGAAATTTTTCTTAATCTCTTAACATACAAAGATAGGAAAACTCTCTGATGCATTGCACTTGGTTCAATGAAAAAAAAAAGTTCATTTCCCCCATATATATTTTTTGTGGGTTTTTCCTCTCCTAACACGTCCCCACGTCTCCTGTCGCCCTCACTGCCCCTCACATCAGCACCTGGGAAAGGAGCGCCCCGCCCGCCAGGAGGCCCCGCCGGGCGCACCCGGCCCGGGCCCAGCTGGCCTGCAGCTTCCGACCTCGCCCGGGCGGCCGCCCCGCAGGCCCCGGATCCCTCAGGCCCACAGCGCCCGCGGCCTCGATTGTCTTCGACGGAAGGGACGCACGCGGCCGGGCGGGGCCCCCTCCGGCTCCGCTCCCAGCTCTGACCCTGTTTAGCCAACTGAACTGAAAATTCATTGCACTTTGACCGCGCGTCACGCCCGGCCCGCCCGGCCCCCCATCCCCGGGCCTTAAACCCCCCTCGCCCCGGGGGGATCCCCTTGGGATCCCTGCCCTCCGCCCTGGGGTCCTCAGCGCGGCATGCGGAGGAGGGCGAGGGAGGGCTTCGCTCAACTTCCCACGGGGGCCGTCCGGAGGTCCGCCACCGTGCGGCTCCCCCGTCGGCCTGCAGCCCAGGTAATGGCCTCCGGCCTCCAGCCTCCCCGACGGCTCCTACCTGCCCCCCCCACGCCGCCCGCCTGCTCAGGGCCACAGCCTCACCAACCAAATTCTCAATAAATAAAGCCCATAACCCACCCCTACGTGGTGCAATGTTGGACTGATTGACCTTCAGAGGATCCTGACCTGTGCTTGTGATTTCACATGGTGAAGAAAGAGAGAAAGAGGGAGGCACGAGGACTCGAGAATGGGGTCAGGGGGGAGACGCAGGGAGGGGGAGTAAGGCACAGAAAGACAAGCCAGAGGGGCCAAGTCACACCCTGCAGGGGGCCGGGCGTGCTCGTGCTCCCCTCCCTCCCGGGTTCCTTCTGAGGACCCTCTGGACAGACCCCCGCCGTCCCTGGGGAGGGGGCGCTGGGGGAGAGCTACTTCCTGTGGTGCGTTTCCGAATTGTTCCCAAGTCGCTCAAACGGAGGAGTTCCCAATCGCAACAGCGAAAAGACCCGAACAATGACTGCCCCACCCCTAAATAAAGAGTAAAGACATTACAGCGAAGACCCAGAGAGACGTGGCCGTGGGGGGTGGCGGGAAGGGGGGGCAGAAAGCTCCAGAACACTTTTGGAAAGGACGACGCCCGCGACCCTCAGAGGGACCGAGAGCGGCGAGCAGGGCGCCTACCTAGCGCAGGTGGCGGCAGCGGCTGCCTCGTCCTCCTCGCTCGGCTCCGGGTCCCCTTTCTGCTCCGCTCTCGGGCGGCCCGGCAGGGCTGTGTGTGTGAGGGGCAGGGGCAGGGACCGGTGGGGCGGAGCGAGGGCACCTGCATGCAGGGCTGGGGTGCGGGGCGACCTGGGGCCCTGCGCCCTTCGCCTGGCGGGTGGAGGCCGGCCGGCCGGGACGGGCCGTCAAAAGCGCCCCGACTCTTTCTTGCGGACTGTACAGAGGGGTCCGGGCCCGGAAAGCGCCCCTGCGGCTCAGGGTGGGGTGGCAAGACGCCCTCCGTCCTAGGCTCACGCAACCAGCTCCAGGGGGCGCCCCCTGCCCACCCGGGGGCCTCCCGCGCCGGTCCAGAGCAGCCGGGAGGAAGGGAAGGAGGGGCGCCGAGTCTGCAGGGGAGGCCCTGCGGATCTCCCCGTCCTCCTCACAAGCTGGTCCTCTGGGCCGCCCGGGGCAGCTGGCGGCGAGGAGGAGCATCCCCAGGAAGGGCGGGGTGGCCGCGCCGTGGGGAGGAAGGCAGTCCCGCCGCATCCCTTCCGTCCCCTGCTTGCCAGAGTCCGCTCTGCGCGCTGCTTTCTGCTTGGCCGCTGGTGCACAGCTCCGCCAAGACCCCTTCCGAGGGCTCCCCGAGAACTGGGCTGCTTTGGGGGGGGGCGCAGGGCTCCCCGGGCTGGAGGAGGGAAGGGCTGAGTGGCTGACGACGTCTAATTTTTCCTTTTTCGGTGGGGCTGGGCTGGGCTGGGGGATTTTTTCCATGTCTCATAATTTCTTCTCCCCCCTTTTGAGGAACCTCTTCTTTTCATTTTGTTGTTTCTTTGTCGATCTTATCAGAGGAACCAGGACTAAAACAAGACGAAAAAAAAAGAAAGAAAAAGAAAAAAAGGTGACGAAAGCAGCGGCCAGGTCCTGTCTCACTCCCACGTGGCCCTGGACCGCCACCCTCCAGGGCCCAGCCCTGAGAAGACAGGGCGTTGGCTGGCGGACCCCTGGGGAGGAGGAAGTGCAGCCCCCTGCCCCCCACCTCTGCGGGGTCCCGCCAGCCCCTGCTCCCCAGCGCTGGAGTCCAGCTGGCTTTCCCGTGGGCACGGTGCCCAGCGGGTGGGACCGCCATGGCTGGCGCTGGCATGAACCTGGGGTCTGTCCATGTTTGCGATTGTTTAGGTTTTTGTGTGGGTCCTGGAGGGTGGGGAGGATCCCAGGCAGGGGCTTTTGTGCCCAGAGGGGTTTGGGGGGCGGGGTGGGGGTGGCCCCGCTTCTTGCTGAGTTTCCTTTCTGTCTCTTTGGATTAAAAGCAGAAATTCCCGTCTGTACGCCCCAGCCAAGGTCCCACAGGCTGAAAGGCTGGGGGCGGGGAACCACATGGCTTCAGTCTCCAGGCCTGGGGGAGGGGGCGCAGCCCACCGTGGATGCTCTGCCCTCGGGGCATCAGACGCTGGGAAGGACCTGAGGCTCCCCGCCGTGAGCGTCATTTCCCCGACGGCCAGCAGAGGGTGCCGCCTTCCCGCATACGGGGCTTTGCTGGTGGCTGAGCACCAAGCACATCCAGGGTGGACCCCAGGGGATGACTGCTTGGCAACGCCCTCCATCACAGGCTTGTGTTCCCGTCTGGTGGCGTAGGGGTGGGTCAGGGGGCCCATCTTCAGGCACAGTTGTGATCCTAGGTACACCTGGTGGCACTTTCACAGCAAAATGGGGTGCCTGAAGATGCATCTCGGGGTCTCTCCAAGGCTCTCTGTCATACACAGACTTTGGTTTGCAGGGGCCAGGCAGAACCAACGACAGAACAAAGGCCAGGTACTGACTCATTCCGTCTCTGCCCTCACCCCACGCTGTCAGGCGCAGACAGGGTGGGTGACCTGTCTCAGGCCACACAGCCCTGCGGTGACAGAGCAGGGACTCAAATGCAGGGGGGTGTAGCAGAGTCCCTGCTCGTGACTGCTGTCTGTGCCACAACCAAGAGGAGGTAGGGTCTGCGGTTCCAGAATGCCTGTGCCCTGCCTGCCACGTGTGCCAAGTGGCTGGAGCCGCCATCTTTCCAAAAGAAGCCAGAAATCCAGACAGAATTTCACGTGAAAATGTCCAATAGTTAAAATACTACGGGGTTGGGCCAGGCATGGTAGCGCATGCCTGTAATTCCAGCAACTGGGGAGGCGAAGGCAGGAGAAGGATCCTAGGTTCGAGCCAGAGGCAGCCTGTGTAATTTAGTGAGATCCTGTCTTAAGATAAAAAATAAAAAGGGGGCTGGGGGTGCAGCTCAGTGCTAGAGTGCTTGCAAAGTATGTACTAGGCCCAGGGTTCGGCACCTCAATACCGCAAAAAAAAAAAAAAAAAAAAAAAAGAAAAAAAGAAAGAGTGAAAAGGAAGGAAGGAAAGAGGAACCTATTGGGCTGCAGTGTGACTTGGTGGTAGAGCACTTGTCTAACATGTGCAAAGGCCCTGGATTCTACCCCCAGCACTGCCAATGTCATCACCACCAAAACCCAAAACACTCTTATTCCAGTAGTGGTCAGCTTATGCCCGCAGGCCAGACCTGCCCCTCAGGCTCTGGTTTGGGACCATCAGGATGCCCTTGACTGTGATATGAGGACACTGAGTTGGAAAATCAGAAAAAGCTTAGGGAAGGCAGGCACAGTAGCATGTGCCTCTGGCCCCAGCTACTCAGGAGGCTGGAGCGGGAGGACCGTTTGAACCCAGGAGCTCGAAGTCAGCCTAGGCAACAGGGCAACAGCGTGACATAGTGACTTAGACCTTGTCAAAAAAAAAAAAAAAAAAAAAAAGGGCACAGCGGCTATGCTTGTAATCCCCATGACTCGGGAGGTGGAGGCAGGAGGATCACAAGTTTAAGGCCAAAGGCAGCTTGTATAATTAACTGAGTGAGATCTTGTTCCAAGATAAAAAAATAAAAGGGTTTGGGGTGCAGTTCAGTGGTAGAACACTTGCAAAATACTCGTGAAGCCCTGGGTTCAACTCCCAAATACTGGAAAAAAAGAAAAAAGGCCCTTCCTTTGGGACTTTCTGTGGTATCCAATACAGCAGATAGCATGAGTGTTGTTTTTGGTTATTTTGATTTGTTTTGGGGGGGATTTTTTGGAGATCGGGTCTCGCTGTGTACAGGCTTCTTGACTGCTGGGATTATGGTCATGCACCACCACACCTGACTTGTCTCCCCACCCTACACTGGGGTGTTAAACCCGTGGCTTCGTGTATGCTAGGCAAGTGCTCTACCACTGAGCTGCACCCCCAGCCCATTATTTATCATTTTAAGACAAGGTCTAAGGTGCACAGGCTGCCTCTGGCCTTGAACCTGTGATCCTCCTGTCTCAGCTTCCTGAGTGGCTGGAATGACAGGCATGCACCGTGGCACCCAGCAGTACACAGTGGTTTCTGAGCACTTGCAACGTGGCTGTGTGACTAGGACAGAATATTTCTTTAGTTTATTTCAGTGCACACAGCTCCTCGAACAATGGCCACCAAGGTGGACGGTAAAGGCAAAAGGCATCTGGAAACATGGGGCCTCGGACCACCTGAGGGACGGTTGCCACTGGCTGGAGGGGATGCTGAGCCACTGCTGCATGCCAGGCGGCGTGCACAAACAAGACCTGCCCTCCTTCTGCGGGTTCCCAAGCAGCTGCCCAAAGTCCAACTTGTCAACGGCCTAAAAGCCAGGCCAGGGGCCTGGAGGTGGAGGTGGAAACCCAGGGCTGAGCGTCCTCAGAGGGTAGATAGAGAAGGCCAAGTGAGCCGGCTCCGGGCCTTGGTGTTCTCTGGGACCCAAGGGGTGACTACACAGGAACACCTGCAGCACTGGCCCCAAGCTGCGGGGAGCCCACCCCTTGCCCTCCTCCCTACCAGGGAAAGGAGGCCGTGGCACTTGGACGATGGAGGGCGCCACCTGCCGGGTCTATCCTTGGCCTGAAGACCATGCCAAGGCCCCAACTGGCCCTTCTGGGGGTCTCCTGAGCTTCCCAGCAGGAGGAGAAAAGACCAAATCTCAGAGGAAGAAAACTCCAGCTCCAGGCTTGAAGCTGGGGGCAAAGGCAGTACGGAGGGGGCTCTGTGGGCCTCCCCGCGGGTCCCAGGAGCAGGGGATCTGCTGCCAAGTGCGGAGCAGCTTCTGCTCACCCCTCCCTGCTTCCTGAGCCAAGTCCAAAACTGATTAAAACTAAGTAAAAAGCGCTGCCCAGGGAATGGCCAAATTGCTAAAATTCCCTTTTCTTCCCTCGTTCTTTTGTTCTCCCTCCATCTGGTGCTCCGGGGATCAGCTAAAGTCACTGGTTACTGTGGAAACCGCCCCCCGACTGCAGCCGCGCGCCTGCCCCTTGGCCCGAGGGCGCCTGCTCCACCGCGTGTCCAGCTCCACTCCCCCATGGCTCCCCGGGCACACCTGCCCGCTCCGAGGCCCCAGCCCGGCCCGGCCTCCTTCACCCTCCGCCAGGGGCCCAAGACGGGGGAACACAGGGGAGAGAAGCTGTTTCCCCAACTTGCCTCAAACTCTGACTTGGCCTCAAAACCACCAAGCAGAGCGAGCGGGGAAAGTGAATAAGGAGGCGGGGCGGGGAGGGGGCAGGGCTCCGGGCGGCGGAGCATGCGCACTGCGCGAGGCGGCGGTGGCGGCGAGCGGGCGCGATCGGGCCCTGCGCGGTGCCAGCCCGGAGCCGAGCCGGGAGGGGAGGCCCGCCTGCCGTCCCTTCCTCTGGCACCCCCTCCCGCCCTCTGCCAGCAGGGCTCTCTCGGCCTCCCTGGCACGGAGCAGAGGGGGCTGGCTCCGGCCCCTGCTCAGAGCCATTGTTTTTCTTCTCAACACCCCCAAGTTCAAGTTCATGTGGGTGTTACATCATGTCTGGTTGCTCCTGGAAACCAGACGGGTCAGACGTGACTCGAGGGAAAGGGGGTGGGAAGCTGGAGGGGTTTGAAGTTCCCTTCCCCGCCCCTCCTTGCCACTAGGGAGCTCTGAAGTTTGACAAAGTTTTTGGCTTTTTTTTTTTTTTTCTTTTTCTGAAGGAAAGGAAAGGAAAAGGAAAGAAAAGAGAGAAAGGAAAACAAAAACCAAAAACCCCTCGAGCCACACACACAAAACTTCCATCCACGGACTTTCCCTGGACTAGGGCCTCAAAGCAGAGGCGGAGCTGGAGCCCCGAGAGGTGGCCCTGGTGGCCCTGGGGGCCCTGGGCAGAGGTGCGGTTCCCAGGGCTGAACCCGCCCTCAAGGAGAGGCTTTGGCGGGGCGGGAGGGGAAAGGTCTTTGCTAGCTCCTTCCTGAGACCCCAGGCTGAAGCGGGCCTCTGAATAACCGCTACCCCACTCTCGGGGTGCTCCCCGCACCCCAGGAGCCTGTGCTCTCTGAGAGCATGACACAGGGGACGCCCATGTGGGCAAACGCACACACATAGGCACAAGGGCTGCAGGGCAGAGGGGGGCTTGTCTCCTTGTGAGAAGCGGGTGGTGTCAGCAGGAGGCTGAGGGGCTGGGCCTCCCCCTCCCAGGACCACGGGGACTTGGGGGAGGGCCTCAGGCAGCCCTGCCCTGCCCTGTGCACGGTGCCAGTCTCTGGGCATGTGGCCCACCAGGCCATGCGGCCCACCAGGCCTGCCCCTCCTCCAGCTCTCGTGCAGCCCACCCAAAGCCAGGGAGGCGGGAAGGGCCAGGGGCCAGAGGCCAGGGGAGAGGAGGCACCTCAGGCTCCCATCTTGCTTCTACCAGGCCTGGCCCACAGCACCTCTAGCCTTGGGTCCTTGGCCGCCTTCCCCAGGGCCGGGCCTGTCAGCGCTAATTATCCAATTAGCTGATTAGCCGGGAAGCCTGGGGGCTGCCTGCGGAGGCCACTCAGCTGGGTGTGCAGCCGCCTGGGCCCTGCGGCTTGGCCCCAGCCCTCTCCTGCTCAGCCCCTGACCCTCGCCTAGTCCCTCACCTCAAGCAGCAGTGCCCTGCGGACCCCTGCTCCCCCCTTCCCACGCCCATTGCCCTCGGGTCTCTCCTGCACCCAGGTCTCCCCTACCTGAGACTGCTGTGGGATGTTCAGAAAGTTGCCGTCCCGGGGTCCGATGCTGACAAACCGGTTGGCAGAGGAGGCGCCTGTCGTTGCGAATGCTGTGGGGAGCAGGGGAGAGAGGGAGAGAGCCAGTCAGGCCGCGGGGCCCGCCTGGGCACTGGCCTTCGGGGCTGCTGAGAGAGGGAGAGACTGGGTTAGACATGCCGCCCGCTGCAGACTGGCGGCGGGGAGGACGGGCCAGGGGCGGCAGTGCTGGATGCCAAGGCTCCGAGCCTGACCCCCAACGGGGGACCCCATCCTCCACTGACGGGGGGGCACACGCCACAGCCCTCCCGGCGCTGAGCCTCAGCCAAGTGATCTCTTCCATGACCCAGGGTGAGGACAGGCACTAGAGGCTGCAGCAGAGGTCCCCCGGACAGTGCTGGGGACAACCCTGGCCCCAAGTGCCCTCAGCAGGTGCCTGGCTGTCCTACTCCGAGAGGAGCCAGGCAAGGCAGGAAGTGGGGCGGCCTGGCCCTGCCTGGGGAGCCTTTCCCAGTGAGCCTGCTTCTCCAGCCCCGCAGCCCTGCTTTCCGCTCCGGGCAGTCCCAAGGACCGGGCAGGTGGTTCGTGAACTCAAAGAGGGCCTAGTGGAGGGCTGTGCCAGGCAGAACAGGGTCAGAGAGGGACCTGGGACCTGGCCGCCCAGGTTAGGCCTGACCCAGCAAGGCTCAGGCCTGTGCCGGTCTCCTCGGGTCAGCATGGCTGGCCCAACAGGCCTGGGGTTCCAGAGCCTGACTGCGCCAAGGTGACAGGAGGCCAGAGGGCTTGGTGGGACCCCAAAACTCAGCCACCTGGGGGAGCTGTCCTGCGGCTGGAGCGGGTAAGTGAACCTCACACCCTGGTGCTATTCTGGGGTGCCCAGGTGGACCCTTACAGGAGGGCAGATGTCCCCTGAGGTGGGAAAGGAGGGCCCCCGGCTGTGTGGGACGCCCACCCCTGCCCTACACCGGGCACACCCAGGGGCTCGTGCTCACCAGACTCTGTCCACTTCACCCCAGACGTGCCTGGCTCCCTTCCCCCACCCTGCCCACCTCCAATGACCATGACTGTGACTTCGTGTCTTATGGCAGATGCAGATGAGAAGATGGCATGAGGAGGGCAGGGAGGGGAAAAGAACTCAAACCACGAGAGAAAGAGAGAGAGAGAGAGAGAGAGAGAGAGCGCCAACAAACAGCAGTGTTGACATGGGCCACCCCGCCTGCCCGCTGCCCAGGGCTCTGGCCTGTGGCCTTGAGCCCTGCACCGCCCGCCCGCAGACAGCTCGGCGCCCTGGCCACCTCCACCTCGTCTTTCGTTCACGTCGGGTCTACCTGGGGCCTCTCTGCTCAGGTTTTTCTTCTCTTCCCTTTGGCAAAATTTATCATTGGTTTTAAAGGAAAAAGAAAAACAGAAAAAAATAAAAGGAAAAGAAAGAGAAAGATGAAGTAAGTGGAGGCCCAGAGCCCTCCCCTGTCCTCGGAACATCCAACCTGGGAAAGGAATTGAGGGAGGAGGGAAAAGAGCAAGGGATGGGAGGAGGAAAAGGAAAAAAAAAAAAAAAGAGGAACAACGAGAAACCAAATGTGCGACTGAGGGAAAGGTCGGGGCCTCCTGCACCTGTAGGGGCCCCGGGAGGGCCAGAATGGAGGTGACGGGGCAAGGCAAAAAGGGGATGGTGGTGGCGTCGCCTTGTAGTCACATTTAATTTCCTTGGTGTGTGTAGGGGAACAACAAAGAAACAAAAAAATTGAAAAACAAAAACAAAAATAACAAAACAAAAACAAAAACAAAAACAAAAAACAGCAATCAGGCATGAAGATGGCATGGCTGCGCCTCCCGCCCCCCACCCCTGCCAGCGCCCCGGGCCGGTGCCCCACCGTGCCCTCCCTCCCGCTCCAGCTGGGAGCTGCGGGCAGGGGCAGGGGCAGGGGCTCGTGGGGTGCTGGCTTGTGCAACTGAGGCCCGGAGGCCGCGGCTGGGGGCCTGGCCCTGCTCCTGTCCGGGCGGGAGGCCCCGAGGCGCTCTGGGTGGGGGGCTTTGGTGGTGGGGAGGGGCTGCTCCTCTTTTTGCAGTGGAAACTGTGTGGAGGGCCAGGGATGCTGGGCGCTGTGGTTTCGGTTTCATCGTCCACTTACAAGGTGATGGAGGAGTCAAGGCGGCGCCGTCTGGGGCAGTGCTGGTGGATTTGGAATCAGGCATAGGAAGGGGCACAGGTCTGGCCACTGGAGGCGGCGGCGGTAGCAAAAATGACCCCGGGACTTTGCCCTGGCCGCTACCGTTGGGCTGCGAACAACATAAATAGAGTGACGCATGAAGGCACATCACACACAGACACACGCTCCCCTGCGCGGCCGCCACGCCAGCTCGCTCCTGAGAGCGGCGCTCCCAGTGGAAGATACAGGAGCGGGAGGGTCCTCTTATCCGGCAGGGAGGGGGAGGGTGTATGGCCCGTATTTGGTCTCTCAGGTGTTTGTCTCTCTTTTTTTTTTTTTTTTTTTTTTGGTCCTCTTTTGAAGTTGTAGGAGGGAGGGAGGAGGGGGGTGTCCAACAGGTGCTTCGCCATTTGAGGAAAATGTTTCAGGTACAGAAAGGTGCCACCTAGCAATGCGCATCACTGCACACGGCACTCTCCCTCCAGATCTTCTCCCACACGGGAGAGATGAGCCTGCTTACCCGCACTGTCCCTGAAGGCACATGCCTGCCTCCTTCCACAGGCCCGGCCAGGGCTGGCTGAGCAGCCAAGGCCCACAGGCCCGCCAGCTTCCACCATCCGGTGGCCTCCAGGAGGCCGCCAGCAGCCAGGAGCGGTCCGCAGCTCCAGCAGCCCGTGTCAGTGCCTGCAGACAGTGGGGTGCTGGCCTTTTCTCTACAGATCAGCCAGGGAGGAAAATCTGCTGCTGCTGGCTCCAGCTTCCATGAGGTTCTTCAAGAGCGTGTCCCTGGACAGCGCCCGCGGGAGCCAGAAACATTCGGCCACCGAGAGCCACTCCTTGTCCTTTGTGCCCTCTTTGGCTTCAAATGTGTTTCCTCCTCCAGGCCCTGTGCCTGGTCCCACATGGATCAGCCTCTGGGCTTCAGGGAATGTAGGGCTCCAGGCTCCCCCGGCTCTGGCAGGCACAGTTTACCTGCAGAGACCTGGCACACACCTCCTGCTGCCCAGGGTAGAGTCCTTGATGCCCACCTGCAGCCCAGGCTCAGGGAGGCCAGGTCCCGACTCTTTGTCCTCTCCTGTAGAGCAAAACTCCATCCTCTTGGTCACGTAGATATAAGACCTATGGAGGTCCCTGGACTATTTGTTTGTTTTTAAGACAAGATCTTGCTGTATAGACCAGGCTGGCATGGAACTCACTATGTAGCCCAGGCTGGTCTCAGACCCCAAATCCTCTGCCTCGGCCTCCAAGTGCTGGGATTACAGGTATGGACTGCCACCCACAGCCTGGGCTCCTCTATTGGTGGACAGACCCCGTGGAGCCCAGCTGCTTGATGCCTCTGCTTCATTTCACCAGGACTAGGACAGGGAGATTGCAGGAGTCACCCCTCTGCAATGACAGCACATTCCTCAGCTCAGCGCCCTCAGTGCCCAGCTCTGGCTTGGGCATTTTACTTATCCTTAGCTCAGTTGGTAGAGCGCCACTCTGCGGTCTCTGAGGCCCTGGGTTCGATCCCCCAGCACCACAAAAAAAGGAGGACGACGTGGCAATCTACTCCCGAAACAATCAGCCATTGAAAACCCTATGAGAGTTGCTGTGAGTTATACCTGACTCCACGGCACCTAACAACAACAACAGCCTTCCAACTACCTGCGAGGTAGCCGTTCTCACCTGGGGGCGTCCTCCCCCTCCACCAGGAGACCCTGGAAATATCTAGAAACACTTCAGGGTAGGGGTGATGTTACTGGCATCAAGTGGGTGGAGGTCAGAGATGCAGCTCAATGCCCTATAGTGCACAGGGTGACGACCTCCAAGACAAAGGATCATGTGTCCACAAGTAGACAGTGCTGTCGCTGGAAAACCCTGTCTCAAAGCTTTGTTCTGCCCATTTCATAGCTGAAGAAGCGGAGGCTCTGTGCATGTAAGTGGCCTGTCCTAAGTCACCTGACTGTAACTGGCCAGGCCTGGGCTTCACGGCCTTGTATGTCTGGCCCCAGAGATTCAAGGGATTCTTCCCAGGAGGCTCATCCACCCTCTGCCCCAAAAGCACCTTAGCTCAGGTTTCTCCCATCCTCCAAACACTTCTGGATCTCAACTGAATCCCAGGAAGACACAATTTCCCCAGGGGGCCATTGGAGTCCCCCATCAAGGATGCCAGGTGGGGTTTCCCCTATCCCCATGCCTTCTCTTCCTAGGCACCACCCAGAACACAGGCTGAGTACCTCGGCGGAGCCCTGTGTGGGGAGCCTCCTTCGCCCTACCCCTCCAGGCCTGCTTGAAGACACCATCACTCTATGGGGACCAGGTTCCCTGAGCCACACCCACCTCTCCCGCCCTCTGCTTCCAGAACACCTCAAGCTCCACTGGAGCATTCCACACGGGAGACTCTGGCAAGCAGCACAAGCGTGCAGCGCTACAGCCCACGGACTGAGCGGCATGGCCTCGTCCGTTCTGCCGCATGTTAGAGTCACAGAACCCACCATCAACCTGGGCCGGCCTTGCCCTCCTCAACGCCGGTGCGTCCACCCACTGTGCTTTATCTCTCGTGACCAGCACCTAGCTCTGACACACTGTCCCTCTGAAAGGTCCTGCCAACTGTTCCTGTTCACTCCAAGGGTGACAGTTAGAGACCAGCTTGAAACCAGCAAAAAAAAAAAAAAAAAAAAAAAGAGGGAGCCGTGGCTTCCAGTCCCCATCTCTGTTCTGAGCTGGACATTGGACACTTTGGTGCATGGTGTCGCTCTGGGAAGTGGACCCTTTGCTTCCCGGCAGCAACAGGATCAGAGGGCAGGAGACTCCGGCTCCACAGGAGCGATGCTGAGACCCAAGCAGCTGCCACCTCCCCTCACGACCGTGGCCTATCTGGTTCCTGTGGCATTCCTCCAGCAGGTAGGAAACAGAACCGTTCCATGGGTCACAGCCTCACGCCTGCAGTCTGGGCTCCTAGCAGCTGGGACACGCGGGCCTCCCAGGCAACATGTGCCACCGCAGGGCAGCCTTTGCCTCCTTCTCGCCTCCCCCAGGGACATCTAAATCGCTCATCCTGGCCCGAAATGGCCAAGCACTGAGACTTGCAGACTTACGGCGTTCCACTTCTAGCAGCACCTTTCATCCAGGCTGGAGCGCCTGAGTCCTGGTAGGGGTACCAGTCAAGGTTTTAAAAATCTCCAGGTCTTGCGACTACATCACCTTCTAGCCTCAGAAATTCAGAGCTGGCAGGAACCCAGACGCTGGTGTAGCTCCTCATTTCCACCTCGGCCAGAGATACAGCTGGGCCACCCCATGCGGGTGGCCAAGGCTGAGCCAGCCGCCTTCCTGCCTGCTAGCATCGCGCTCTCCCGTCAGGCCTGCGGTTGCTCCATGAGGCTTCCTTGGCCGTCTCTTCTTCCCCTGGAACACAGCTAGCGGGGCGTCCTCTTTCTGCCCTCTGCCTGTCCTCGGAGGGGTGTCTCCACGTGGCCTTGGCTGTGTGAAACCAGTGCCTTACCCTGGAATCCAAAGCTGAGGTATCGGGGCGCCTAGAACCCTCCTGTGATGTGAGATTTGCCGATGAAGGTATTTTCCTGCCAAGATGGTCTGTAACTTCAGATTCTCAACATGGTGAGAAATGGAATCCTCTAGGCTGCAGACCAGCCGTTCTCAAAGCCAGTGCCCTGGACAGCAGCACCAGCAGCACTTTGGGAACTTGGGGAAAAATGAAGATCCTCAGGCCCCGCCCCAGACCTGCTGAAACAGAAGCTGTGGGCTGAGGCCCAGACAACTGCGTGTCAGCGAGGCCTCTGGGCACTTCCTGCGCACACTAGGTCTCTGTGGCCAAGAAGCACACACATCCTGGCCTCTGGTTCTCTGCAGCCACGGCGGCCTCCTCCACATCATGGCGCGCACCTCTCCTCTCAGAGGCTGGGTGTGGGGCCCCTCAAACAGGCTCCTTGCTAACCGCTCTCCTCCTGTCTTTGGACTGACGCCCCAAGAGGAACCCCAGAGAGGGGGCTCCCCAGCCTGCTACGCTCTGTTTGCATCCCTGTGTGCGGTGTGCTTTGTCTGTAACTGACTGGAGCAAGTGCCTGTCTTGAGAGCAGAACCTTCCAGGCAAAGCAAGTCCCCAGTGCTGAAGAGTAAGGTCACAGGAGAGGCTCAGGAGCCAGCCCTCAGCCGCGAAGAGACCTGGCGGACCCTTTCTCCAGGGTCCTGGGGTTGGGGTGGCTCCTTGAGCTAGCCTAGTGTCTCGGCCCAGCTCACGTGGACTCCAAGCCTGGCTTCCTCTGAGGTGAGCAGGCCGGCGAGGGAGCCCTCCCAGCCTCTCCGCGAGGCAGTCCTGCCCACAGGCCCTTGAGGGCTAGGAGCCCATGCCAGTGGCTCCCTACGGACCTGCTGCATCTCTGAAAGCAGCACAATGGCTGCCAGGGGTCAAGTCTATCCTCACTGGCCCAGAGCAGACAGAGCTTGTCCAGAGAGGTGCTGAGGAGCGGAGTCAATGAAAGAGGCCACTCAAGGCAAAGGGGGAAAGAGGACAAAGAGGACAGCAGCAGGACGGAGGACAGGAGGAGGGCGCAGGACGGACTCCCGTGTGAGCACAGAGGCAGGAGGCTGAGCCCGGCCCTGCCCCCATCACACTCCAGTGTGAGCAATCGCCCTCTACACAGAGGACAGCCAGGCGGCCCCAGCTGAATGGCAGAGTGTAGCTGGCCGCTGCCCAGTGGCTGCCTCTGGTTTGGGCTTCTAGAGCGCCTCTCCTGAACGACCCAGGGTGGGTATCCTCGCCGGATCAGACCTCTCGGCGGGAGCTTAAGAGTCCCAGAGAGGAGCTGGGCTGCTCACCGCCCAGCACATGGCCCAGCTGCACAGCCTTCCCAGAGTCTAGAGACCACTGTGCCCCGCCCTGCAGTGGCCCCCACAAGAGTCATCTCCGACCTGCCACCTCTGGGGTAACTCCTTTGCTGGTGGTTCCTGAGTTTGCTCAACTGGGACGGGGCCCTGGGGCTTGCTGAAGAAGGGCTCTGTGGGGAGCCACTCTGTCCCCCAGGCCTCTGCTTTAGAGCCAGACCCGTGTGGGAACCCTGGGCTAAAAGTCCTTTCCCAGGAGTCTCTGGACTGTGTGGAGGCCTGGGGCCTTCCCTTGCACAGTGCTTCTCACCTGGGAACCATCTCGCCCCAGGGCACACCGGCAGTCAGAGCCTTCTTCCGTGACTGAGACTGGGCACCCGGCAGGTGGAGGCCACCCACCCCACGGTGCCCAGGACAGCCTCACGCCACAGAGAACAAACACCCCAAGCATCAACAGTGCCAAAAGGGGCAGACTCCAGTACAGAACCTGCCAAATACCTGCACCCCTGAGGTCTGAGGGGTATTGGGAGGTGGAGCCCAGGCCAGGGTGGGACAGATCACAGGCTCACGCCTGCTGGGAAAACAAGGCCCCCGGGGAGGCCCAGGAGCCCATGCAGGGGGGCCAGCCACCGCTCCCTGCTCTCCAGACCATGACGGCCAGGCCCCGGCTTGGACCCTGGCTCCCAGGCCCACGGCAGCTCCACCCTGGGCGGGCTCCTGGCTTCCAGGCCCTCTTCTTGTGAACCCTGAACTGGCCAGCCGGACACAGAGATGAGGCTGCGGCGGGGCTCCTGGGCCCGCAGGACTCACCTGTCCGGCGGCCTGGCCTGAGCCATCCGAGCACACGAACTGCACGAACTCCTTCAGGGAGTCCTGCCCGTGGTGGTGGTGGTAGCGGATGGTCGGGTGCGTGAAGTATGGGCTCGACTGCTGGATGATGGACGTGGAGGGGAAGTGCAGCGCTGACGCCGTGGCCCGGGGGCTCCCTGGGGGTGGGCAGGGAGAGAAGAGAGTGTCAGGGCCAAGGAGGCAGGCGAGTGGGTGAGGGAGAACGAATTGTTAGCAGGGCGCTGAGGATCCTGAGGAAGGAAGAGAAGAGGGCAGGGGTGGGCAGGTGAAGCCTGGTCTCAGGCATCACGATCTCAGTCATGGAGATCACAGTGCTCTAACACAATCTAAAAAATATAATAATTTGACTGGCAGACTCAGGCTGGAGGGCCAGCCACCTGTCTCTATAAATGACCCGGAACTAGAAATGCCCATCAACAACTGGGATCCAGGTGGGCATGAGGGTTAGGCAGGTAAGGCAGTGGCCTACACATGCAGGGTCGGATCCTGACTAAAACTGTTTAAAATGTTATCTGCTCCTTATATGCTTTTTGCTATTGTTTTGTTTTTTGAGAAAAGGTCTTGCTTGTGTGGCTGAGGCTGGCCTCGAGTTTGTGATCCTCTGGCCTCGGTCTCCCGAACGCTGGGCTCACGGGTGTGCGGTACCCTGCCCGGCCTCGTCATAGGTGTTTCTGCAGTAGTCTGATTTTTAAAAACAGTGCATTAAGATATTGCTCATCTTAATGACTGAGTTTTTGGCCCCCTAACGTGACACAGCAGAGGTGAGCGCCTCCCTTGCACTGCCCTGGCTGGGGCCCTGGTGGGAGCCTGGGTGAGGGGTTCTACGGCGGAGGCTGCCACGCATGCACACAGCTCCTGTTGGAACAGGCGTGTGCGGGCCGCCTGTGTGTGCTCGGCCCTGTCACCCTCACACACGTGTCCTCCGACACGCAGGCCCTACCCCAGCGATGGCCTCAGCTCTTCCCCGGGCCCTCCGCCTCCCCCTCCCGTCTGTTTCCAATCAGCTTGCTCTTGCTCTCAGTTTCATTAGGGGGCTGAGGAAACTTGGCTTCTCTCTGAAGTTCATAAAAACGGAGTCGGAGCGGAGTGGGGCCTGCCGCCCTCCTGCTGCCTGCGCGAGGGCCTGGCTCCCCACCCCCATCTCGCAGCCACCACGCCCTGCCCCAGCACTGGCTGCCTCTGGGCTCCCAGCCAGGAGGCCTCAAGGAGGAAGCTGGGAGGTAAACCTCCCTGTTCTTCGTCCTACTGAAGAGAAGCCTGCTCAGGAGGCGGCGGGCGGACACAGGGCCATGGCCAGACAAAAGCCAGGCCTCTCGCAGCCACAGGGGTACCCTGGGTGCTGAGGGAGGAAAACCGAAAGTGAGGGAGCAAGGGGTGCCTGCTGTCCCAGGCATCTTCTCACCGGTGCCCTGGAGGCACCTGTGTCCCAGGCCTAGCCCTTCACTTCCAGAAACGGGCAGGGAAGCCCAAGAAGGCCACTGCTTTCCCCAGGACACAAGGCAGGCGGTGGCTCTCGAGCCATGCTCTTTTCAACCTGCAGCCCCCTGGATGCCTGCTGGCAGAGCAGATCTCGCCTCAGCCAGGCACTGAGCTGCCAGAAGCTGGCTCTCCCTGCCCAGCTGGCAGGAAAGGAGCACGGGGCCAGAGTGGCCGAGCCCTTTGCAGCCATGATGGGGACACGAGGCAGGGTGGAAAAGGCTCAGGAGGGCCCCCGGCCCCACTTGCATGAGGGAGGAAGAGGCACAGGGGAGGGTGTGCGGAGCCAGACTAGCAGGGCCAGGGCCAGGGCCAGGGCCAGGCCTGGGACTCGCAGGGGTGCTGCCTGCTGCCGCACTGAGGCTGCCCTGCCGGGGCCAGTCAGGGAGCTCCTGCGCCTGGCCAGCTGCCCCTTGGCACCTGGCCGCCTCCCACCCTGCCCACTCCAGGCCCCTGTTTCTCACCTGGTCTGACTCCAGCAAGCACAGGCAGTGGGTGGTGGGTGAAAGCCATGCGCGGGGAGCTGCCCTGGGAGGAGAGGGCACTGCAGAAGTCCAGCTTTCCTGACTTCTTTAGAGAAGCCGGGCCTACGGGGAGGAAGCAGCAACACAGGCAGGTTTAGCCGGCTGGGGCGTTGTGTGGCGGTGGCGGGGCGGCGGGGCCAGCAGCTGGCTCCCTCTCTCCTGCCTCCTGGTGGGGAGCCCCCAAAACCTTCCTCCACCAGGGCCCCTCCTGAGTGCGGCAGTGCTTTGGGCAAGAGGAGAACAAGACCCTAGTGCTGTGGGGTGTGTGCTGGGCAGGAGCAGCAAGGAGGGGGACACCTGCCCCCTGACACACAGATGAAGGAATAACAGAGGGGATGCAGCACCAGCTTGGAGGAAGGGGTTCATGGGGAGCCCCAGGAGCCAGGGGGAGACCCAGGGGCGGAAGGTAGTGAAGAGGGCTGGAAAGCCAGGAGGGGGCTGTGCACGGGTGGGAAGGAGCCGGCGCTCCCTTCCCAGAGGGAGAGCACAGCCAGGGACCTGGGGACAGACAGACAGGACCTCTACCAGGAGAGCGAGGACACAGGCCAGGGGGCCTGGGAGGGTCCTGGGGCACAGCCAGGGGGAAGGATTGCCTTGGCCAGGGGCATCGGAGGCTGGGGCTCTGTTCTGTGCGGGCAGAAGACGGGCACAGAAGGACCATGTTTGGGCTCTGCCCCTCGGAGCCTGGGGCTGCCAGCCAAGGGCACCTCTGCCCACTTGGCGCAGCAGCCAGCGGCAGCTGGACAAGGAGAAGTCCTGGTGGGCTGGTTCTCTGGGGGAACTCATCCCCTGTCCTGGGCTGAGCTCTGAGACTGCATCCAGGCAGCTGTAGAGGTGCCATCTTGGAGGGACAAATCTAGTGGGTTTGGGTTGGGGGGCAGCAGAGTGCTGCAGAACAGAGAAGCGAGTGCTTAACCACAGAGGGAGGCGGCGGGGGAAGGGCACGCTCCCAGCCACCAGCAGAGGTGTTATCCGGCAGCAGCTGTGTGCCACCTGATAGCTGGCACGGTGGGGAGGGGGGAGCGCCCCACCAGCTGTGCACAGCTGTCCCCACTGCCGCACAGCGCCTCCCCAGCTGTTCCCTGTCCTGCAGCTGGGCTGCTTAATTGGCGATTTGTCGCAGCCCAGGGAAACGGGGGGGGGGGGGGGGGGGGGGGGGGGGGGGGGGGGGGGGGGGGGGGGGGGGGGGGGGGGGGGGGGGGGGGGGGGGGGGGGGCGCAAGGGAGCTGGGGTGCTGTGGGAGGATGCTGGAGGGGCGGTACAGGAGGCTGCTGGGAAAAGCAGAATGGCAGGCATAGCGCAGGCAGCCGGAGAGGAAGGCAGCGGGAGCAGACAGGAGGTGGCTCCTGGGGAGCTAGGCCTGCGGGGTGGCCCAGGAGTCAGTGGCACCGGGCAGGCCCTCGAGGCGCCCTGGCAGCTGTCCTTGCAGAAGGGGTCACCTGGCGGAGGCCCCAGGAGGCGGCCGAGTCTCCTGGCCGCCCCAATCCCCTCTCTACTGCCTCCAGCGGCTCTTCACGGAACCTTGTGGGTGGCTCGGGGCTGGTCCCAGTGGGCCATGTGGAGGCCCAAGTCACACTGGCGCCCCTTCCCACAGAGCGGTCGGGCTTGCTTCCTCGGCCTCTGCCTTTCCTCCTCCCGGGGGCTGAGAGCAGAGGCCAGAGTATGCACAGGCTCCCCAGCTCCGGCCTCTACCAGAGAGGCCACAGTCAGCCCCGTGCACACGCCACACGCACAGCTCCGCCTCCTGCGCCCCACAGCCTCAGGAGGCTCTATGGCCTCTGACACGGCTGGCAGGGCTCCCTGAAGTCAGCCTCCCCACACACACGGGCACCCGCACCCAGGGGCCGGCACCCACTCTTCCTCCAGGCTCCCTAGGCTGGCCACACTCTCAGTCCGCACTGGAGGCGATGCTGGGGCCGCCTGGGAGGACCAAGGAGTTCCGAGCAGGCTTCCTCTGGGCTGCTCAGGGGCTCTGCCTTTTGCGAGCTTCTGCCCGGTCTGAAAACAGCTCTGCCTGCTCTTCCCTCAGCACTAAGCCTCTGCCATGCTGGGCCCTGAGGGCAGAGGCTGTCCGTCCAAACAGACTGTGTCCTCTTCAGGGGCCACTCAGCAAGGTGTGCAGACATTTTTGGGCATCAGCATAGGAGGCGACTGGGTGCCGTGGCACACGCCTGTAATCCTAGCACTTGGGAAGTTGCAGCCTGGGCTAAGACCACTCAGTCTCAAAAAAAAAAAAAAAAAAAAAAAAAAAAGGCGGAGTGTGGATATTTTCTAATGGCCTCTGGTGGTGGAGGCTGGAGGGGCTGCTCCGCACCTCACGACCACCGGGGAGTCCCACCTCAGAGGATGATGAGGCCTCCCATGCCACTGGGACCCAGGGTGGGAAAACCACTTTAAACCAGAAGGACCACAGGGCTGGGCGTCCTTTCTGGAAAAATCCCAGGAGAAAGGGGCCAAGGAGGCTGTAGAGAGGAGACCTGGTGGCCCCCACAGCCCTTGGTCCTGCTGCCAACTCCACTCCCCTCCATCCGCCTGGCCTGCCCTCCTCAGACTGGGAGGCAGGGGCAGGGGTGTCATCTGAGAGCAGGGAGCCAGTGCTTGGCTGCCTGGGGTCCAGGTCGGGACCACTGTGCCCGTACCTGCATCCACGTCGTTGGGCCACCCACTGGACTGGCTGCTGCCAGCCGCTGGGGAGCGGCCTGTCCCAGGATAGAACACATCGTCGACAGGGCTCTCCATCTCGCTGTCATCGATGGACTTGGGGCGCTTGGTGGTGCTGGGGAAGGAGAAGAGGGTCAGGCAGGCTGAGGCTCCAGCGAGTCATAGGTGCACAGGCTGAGGGTGTCAGCCCCCAGCAGCCTCCAGGGTGGGTGCTGGACGCCCAACCCCAAGACTAGGCCTGGGACCCCTTGGGCGCAGCCCACCTGCTGCTCCCTGGACCAAGGCAGCCCCAAACCTGCTCCTCCTCGAGCCCATCACAGGCCATAGAGGGCCCAACAAAAAGCAGGCGAGGCCCTCACCTGCCTCTTCTGCCCCATCTGCTATTTCCCATCAGCCCTCAGTGGTGCCGCTAAACTGAGTCATCACGATGAACAGTATCTTTTTTGTTTGTCTGTTTTTGTGGTAATGGGGGTTGAACCCAGGGCCTCACGCTTGCATGTTCTGCAAGTGCCGGACCACTGAGCTGCACCCTCATCCCATTTTTTTTTTACTTTTTTGAGACAGGGTCTCACTAAGTTACGCAGACTGCCTCTGGTCTCGAACTTGTGATCCTCCTGCCTCTGTTTCCCGAGCCACTGGGATTACAGGCGTGCACCACTGAGCCTGGCTGATAAACAGTATCTTAATGCAGGCTTTTAAGGAATCAAAATGAATGCCAGAAACTTCAGTGAACAAAAACGAACCAGTATGATAAAAGGATAGGACCCAACCCTTTCCTATAAGATGGGCCCTGCCTGGCTGCATCTCCCTCTCCACCTCAGCCCTTCTCCCCGGGGCCCCACCACCCCAACTAGGCTCCTCCAGCTCCAGCTTGGTGGAATGGCCTCCTCGTCACTGTTAGCCCTGCCTGCAGGCAGTGCTAGAGGGAGCTTTCTGGAACAAGTGTCCCCAGCATGCCCTACTTAAAACCTTCTGGTAGTCCCCACTGCCCTGGATGAAGTCCCAATGTCCTCCTCTGGTCTCTGAAGCCCTTTGTGTGTGGCTCCGCCAACCTGTCCAGCTCTGACTGTGAGGGAGGCTGCCTGGAGCAGTCAGGGTAGATATCCCATACCATAACCCTGTGTGTCTGGGCTCTAATGTCACCTCCCCGAGAGAGACCTTCTCAGACTCCACGGCAGGCTGAGCCATGCCTTTCATGAGTCTGGATGCCCAGGGCCAAGTGCTTCCCAACAGCGCCAAGCAAGAGGTTCCGCAGGAGGCTGAACCCGCTGGCCAGTAATGCTCTCAATGAGAAGCGACACCTGGAAGCACCCAGGGCCAGCAGACAGCAACTGGCAGCCACCCGCAAGGGCTGGGGAGGGCATGGCACCGGGCTCACCTGGTGGAAGGAGGGGAGGTGATGGACCGCCGCCCCAGGGCCACCTGGTTGATGTTGTAGTAGCTGGGACTCTCCAGGTCAGCCAGCGAGAAGTTGGGCCCTGATGCTGTTGCAACAGGAGCTGGGAAAAACGAGAGGCTGGTGAGGTGTGGAAGGGGCCGCTTTGGGCCCTTGGGGCCAGTTTGGTTGCTGTGAGCAACTCCTCAAAAGCCGGGGGCAGGGGGCTGCTGTGGGCCCACAGGAGAGGGAAGGGGGGCGTCCAGCCTGCCGAGGAAGAGACAGTGGTTGTGATTTTCTTCCCTCCAAAGCAGCAGAGATTAGAGCCAGGACTCTCGGGACAACTCTGTTCCACTCAGGTGGGGGTCAAACGGGCAGAGAGTCCCCGGCTCCGAGACCTCATCAGTATGGGGCCCCTGGAGATCCGAGTTCCCCCTTCTCACCCTGACCCCAGCCCCTGGCCTGGACGGGAAGACTCACTTACTTTGTGATACTCTCACCAGCTCTGTCACATTCCAGACCCCAGAAGTCACAAAACAGTCCTGGAAGCTTAGGTGCCCTGGAGAGGGAAAAGGGCTGGTGAGCAGGGGCACGGCCAGGAGGACCGGCCTGCCTGGGTCTTTGGGGGTGCCTGCTCCGTTTCGACTCCTTCCCTCCCAAGTCCTGTGCTGGCCCGCGTCCACCCTGGGGAGGTGGGTGACCAGGTGTGCCCGCCTCCCCTCCTCTGCTCCCGAGGGCAGCCCAGGTTCAGTCAAAGGACAGCTGACAGCTGGGGAAGAGCGGGGGCTGGTGGGCACGGGACACTGACCGTTGGGCAGTGGCTTGATGTCCGCGTCCCCTTGCTGGTTTGAACTGTCTGATTGTCCGGACTCTGCAGGAGACACAAAGGGGAGGGTCAGGAGCAAATCTTCTTGAAGCCCAGCCAAGCGCTCACCCTCCAGCCCTGTGCAGGCCCGGCGTGAAGACCAGAGGTGGGAGAGGAAGGACAGTGCCCCCGGGTGCCAGCTTCTCGGCCTCTAGGCGACCTACATTCGGGCCGGGTTGTCCTCCAGGGGAGGAGCAGACAGGCCTCTTGCGCACCACGGGGTGCTTGGCAGCAGCCCTGGCCTCCACCCGCTAGATGCCAGTAGCACCCAGCTGCCTCTAGACACTGAGGGACAAAGTCACTCGTGGGTGACTGGCACTGGTTGAGAGTCAGAGCCTGGAGGGCGCCCAGGAGCCAAGCCAGCTGCCGGCCCTCCCACAGAGTCGCCCTCCCCCACCTGGCTCAAGCTCCCAGCAGAGCACCCCATCCCTAACTTCATTAATTACAGCCATTCCCGGGGCCTGCGCCTCCCCCACCTCACCTTTATGCTGACAGGCGGTGCCTGGCAACCCAGAGGGAGGTGTGCCCTGCCGCCACCCGCTCTGTGCCAGCCTGTCTGGGTTGTCTCATGCCCAGTGCCACAGCTGCTGAGAGGGAGCCCCGAGACAAGGGCCCATTGTGCCGTGGGAGCTCACAGAGGGCTGGGGGCAGGGTGGAGTGTGTGTGTGAATATTTTGCTGAGCTTGGGAAAGCCCCCCTACCCCTGCCCCCAGGTCCTCAAAGCTTTGTGTGCCAGGGGGCTGAGGGGACCTCCAGATCGCCTGCCCAGGCACGACAGCTGGCGAGAGGGTGGGGGGTGCCAGGCAGGTTGTGAGACAGGAGGAAGGCAGGAACGCGGTGCAGAACCAGCTGCTTGCAGAGGCCACAGGGGTGGCTTTTGACCACTTGCCCTGCTGCTGGTCATGGCTTTGCCCCACTCCTCCAAGTGGCCCTGCCTCCCAGGTCTCACCCACACCCCCCCATCCAGCCTGCCCCCTAGGAAGGAAGGAAGAGAGCTGGGTGCTGGGCCGCGGTCAGCCCCTGCTCTCACGGCCAAGGCCCTGCCACGTCTGCAAGTGGGAACGCGAGCCACGCTCCTGGCTGCCCGCTTCCCCGTGACTGGTGGAAAAGGGCCACGGTTTTGGGCCCTGTTCCCACCCCCTTTACCTTGTCCAATTTTTTTTTAATTCCAAAAATAACAGATCTTGTAACGAATCAAACCAGAAGCTTATGAGGAAAGTGTTCACAAGCCACCCCTCCATTTGGGTGCACCTTTCCATCCATCCTTTTCACCGGGGGACTGCAAAAGCGGGTCCTGACATGAGCAACCTCTGCTGTTGGCATTGTCTGCTGTGGAGCGAGCCATGGGGCCTCCTTTCACGCTGACCTCTCTGCCCCAGCGCTGCAGCGGCGTGACTTTGCTCCTCATTCTCTCAGCCTGGATGGCTCTTGCCTCTCTGGGTCTGGCTCAAGCCCCACAAGTCCAGGTGGGCACCAAGGGGCATAGGGAGCCCGCGGCCTCCCCACAGGGCCTCCTGGGACCCCACCCCTGACGCTAGGTCAATACACAGCTCACGAAAGGCCTGGCCTCAGGACGGTGTGCAGGGCCCAGCAAAAGGCACATGGCACCCACTGTGCCACAACCCCCAGTCCTCCAGGCCCGGGTTAGTGGCATGGAGGGCCTTGGAGTCCACTCAGTACGAGTGCTCGCAGCCCACCACAAAAGGCCCAGGGCAAGGCAGAGCCGGGTGTGCGTGCGGGCGTGCACACGCACACGCCGAGGGACAGGAGAGGCTCTGACAAAGACATGGAGGTGCGCCAGCGGCTGAGGCAGAGACAAATGGGGCTCCAGGAGAGCGCGACAGACAGGAAATCCTTCGGAATGGGACACTGCCGAAAGGGCCGCGCTGCCGCTGACATCAGCCCGGCAGGAAGGAGCGGGCGCTGCTGGCAGCCATCTTAGCCTTGGCAGCCATCTTACGCGGGCGGCCGGCGGTACGGGCCCCATGGGCTCCGCTCAGCTCGGGGACAAAAGGCAGAGCAGCCAGGGCCACGGCCTGTGCCATGGAGGGGGTAGGGAAGGCACGGCTGGGGCCTGGACATGCCACGGCTCTGCCCACTCTGCCCACAGATGGCCACGGCCAGGCCCAAGGACAGCAAGCATGGCTCCCGGTCTTACGGGGCCGTGGGCGCCTCGGGCCAGCAAGGGACATTAACACCCTGTCAGCTCAGGGACAGGCCGGGAGGGGGCCTGGCAGGGTCCCAGGCTGGCCGCTGGGCCCACAGTAGGGGCCTCCAGGGATGGCCAGCGGCCTGCTTTGTGGCACGCTGGGCTCTCTGGGGAGCCCTGCGCCAGGTCTGGGCGCACTGACACCCCCAGGGGCCAAGAGCTGCGGCCCGGCCAGGGTGGCACGCTGGGAGCACCCCTGTGCCTGGACCTCCTGGCCTGCCTGGGCTCCCTGGGGGCGGGGATAACCGGGATTTGGGCCTCTGCGAAGGCCCCTTTCTGACAGCCCTCCTCGCCCCGCCCGTGGCTGCTCGCTTTTATCTGGCAGAATGGGGCTTATCAGGGCCACCAGCTGAACAAACACACAAATCCACGGGCAGTGAGAAAAACACTCTGCCTGGACTCTTTATCTCCTGCTCGCAGGCCCCACCACTGCCCACTGCCAGCAGCGCAGGAGGGGACCGTCGAGGTGCCGCGGGGGCGGAGGGTGGGCTGGGGCTCCACGCTCCAGGTGTCTGCCACCCCTTCTTGCCTCAGCACCCCCAGCCCAGGGCGGCTCTCTCCTGGCAGCCCTGCCCAGCAGGCGTGCATGACTGAGTCCCTGCCCACATGGAGCCCCCTCCCGTGTCTGCTTTCTCACTGGGACAATGGGCCAGCTGGTGGCCTGTGGGCCAGTGCAGGGCAGGGACGGTGCTGGCTGGCACAAGGCAGGCAGGTGCTGCTCCATCTCCTAGCCGCTCCGCCCTGGCCCACACCCGGAGGCAGTGTCTTCCATGCCCCATGCCCTGGCAGCCTGTCCTGCCTGGCCATCTCTCCAGCCTGGCTGCCAGGGCAGTGGGGGCCTCAACTGCGTACCCCCCCCGCCCCATTTCAGGGCCATCCTGACCCAGGCAGGGAATAAAACCCCACCAAGCCTTCTCCACATCCACTCTGCAGAGACCAGAGTTCCTACCACTTTCTGGCGAGAAAGAGAGTGAGAGAGAGAGAGAGAGAGGTCACCACCACCTCCCTGGATCCCAGACAATCAATGGTCCCCTGAGTCCTGCTGCTGAGGACCTGAGGTCTCCTCCTGGCCTCTAAGCTGCCTCCCCTTCAGCCCACCAAATGCAGCTGCCTGAGCCCAGCCGTGCGGCGACAGGCGCCCTAGACATCTGGGGCCCTGCCCACAGGGCCAGGTTTGCGGGGCAGAGACTGGCGAGCCCACGGTTCATTTTTAGTGCCGCCGGGGCAAGGCAGCCTGGGCTGTGTCCCACAAGTGCACAGCTCTGCCGACTGTCCCTCTCTGGGGACCCAGGCTGCTTGTGCAATGCACTCCTCAGAGGCGCAGGCCTCCCCTGCCTCTGGTTCTGGCTATTCTGCAGCCTCCGAGAGGAGAGCTGGGAAGGGGCAGGTGATAAGTCTAGATGGTCTGGCGTGGGTGAGAGGGGGCTCTGTGGAACGCACCTCTAAAGGACTGGGGTCCAGCCCACTCCCTAGCCACCCACACGCCATGGGCCATGCCCTTGCCGCAATGGCTTGTGGACTGCAGGTGTCGGGGGCAGGAGTCTGCCTACGGTGGCCAGAGGCATCCTCCATAACCCCCAGGACCAGCCACAAAGCTGCCCCTTAACGCTGCCCTTCTCACCCCCACCCCCCACACCAGCTCCACCTTCCCTGCCTGCCTCCTCCCTCCAGGGACTTCCTTCACGGGGCTCCTGGCCTTGGCCTTTGGCTCCCATCCCTGGACTCCCTTTGCTCTGCCCTGGCTCCTCGCTCTCTGTCCTCCACACTCCTTCCTCCAGCCCTCTCTCCTCTTGCTTCCATCTACTCGCAATCTGCACGTGCATGTGTGCTTCCCAGAGGACCATCTCTTGAGTGACACTCTGGAGAGGCTCCTGCCACCAGGAGCACCCTGCGCTGCCTGCCAGCCCCGACTGAGATGGTGATTTAATACATGTACGCTCCCAGCCACCACTGGCTCGCACTGGTGAGGGAGGAGTTCCTGCTCCTCGCAGCCTCCGCTCTCATGTGAAACAACTCAGTCTGTAGAAAGGGCCGCCTGTACCCTGCTGACCAGCCACCCCTGCGGACCTCACCCAGTGAATTTTTTTTTTTTTTTTTTTTTTGTGATACTAGTGGTTGAACCCAGAACCTCGCGCTTGCATGCTCTGCAAGGGCTGGACCACTGAGCTGCACCCTCAGCCCATTTTTTTACTTTTTGAGACAGGGGCTTGCTAAATGACACAGACTGCCTCTGGTCTTAAACTTGTGATCCTCCTGCCTCCACCTCCCAAGTCGCTGGGATTGCAGGCGTGCGCCACCGCACCCGGCTCTACCCTAAGAAGTCTGTGGGAGCCAAGTGGGGTACACAGATTTGGCCTTGGCTACACCCACAAGAGTGTACCCAGGCATGTGCACACACTAGGGTGGGCATGCTTGTAGCTTCACACATACATACATGCACGCTTGCAGGTGCCACCAGCCCCTTCACAATGGCAAAAACAGATGGAGTAAGGCAGTGCAAAAACAGACAGAGTAAGACAGTCCTCAGAGAGGAGCCCTTCTCTGTGTGGGACAGCTGGGTCTGGGGGCGGGGGTGGCAGCCCTGGGGCAGGCCTGCCCTTCCCTGGCCATCCCCAGGACCAAGGTTCCAGAGGCAGGAAGGGGTGTGTGTCACAATCCATCAGCCTTCCCTGCCCTCCCCAGCGCGGCACCCCTCTGCCTACCTCTCCCGCCTCCTGTGCGATTCCGGAGTGTCCAGGGCATGGGAAACCCAATCTCAAGGGGAGCCAGAGGCCCGGCCCACGGCAATCGGAGCTGGAGAATGCGATCATTGTGCCTCCTGAAACCCAAGTCCGGGAATTCGAGACGCCCTGAGGAGGGGGCTGCGGACGGATGGAGCTGGGGGTGGGTCACAGAGGGGCCCTCCCTGTCTCCCCAGACAGGACACCCAGGACGAGGAAGGCCTTGAGAAGGCAGGGCAGCCAGAGGGCAGAGGGAGGCGGGACTGGGCGGGGACCCAGGGCCTTCGAGGATCCTCGTCTTCCCTGCGTTCCCCACCCCCCATGGCCAGCGCCCACACATCCTGGAGCTATCCTGGGGCGGGGCTTTGCCCTCCTCTCATCCCTGGATGCTCACAGTGGGAAGCAGGAGCCTGGAGAGGAGGCACAGTGCTGAAGCTGTGAGTGGGGCAGGCGGGCACAGGGGACATGTCACCCTGTCACCCTTCCATCGCCCTTGCTCCTTGCTCTGCTCATCAACCCAAAGGCGCGCCAGCCTTTGGTGGAGTCACCTACTCCAAGGGGTGGAGGAGGATGCACAGGGGGATGAGGGACGGGAAGGGGAAGAGGCTGACTCATCCTTGGGCTGGAGCTCAAGGGAAGGCCTGGGGGCAGAGCTGCCAGGTCAGGGCTCAGGCCCCTGTGAAACTCCACTCTGACCAGGGAGAACCCCTCGCCCCACCAGCCACCCTGTGGGGCCTAGGGTGCGGCCCCTGCTGTGGGGCGGAGGCCAGGGCAAGTCTGCCGAGCACCTGCTGCCCTGGAGACCTGCAGAGGGGCCCCAGACGGGTCCAAGGAGGCCCTGCTCCTGCAGCCCTTTGCCACCATCGCCAGCCCTGAGGAGGTGGACCCTGGCCAGATGCCCTCTGGTGGCAAGGTCCGCATCCCACCCTCCTCCAGCCAGGGGTTCCTAAGCTCTCGCTTCTCCTCCAGGAAAGTGAGGGCGGGTACCCCCACCTGTCTGCACCCCAGTAGCAGCCCTTCCGGGGAGCTCTCCTGGGGTGAGTGGTCACGGGTGCCCTGCCAGGTGCCTGCCATCTGCTGAGAGGCCCAGGGAGAGCTGGAGATGGAGCTGGGCGCTGGGCAGTGGGACAGGCGGGAGGGGTCCAAGCACTCAGTCACTTCTCCTTAAGGGATTCCAGACGGAGGCCAGAGGAGGGACAGACCCCTACTGCGGAAGACAGGGGGAGGGCGCCCAGGCCAGCACCCCGAGCCTGTCCTGCAGCTAACACATGAGCCCTCTAGCCATGGCGATGCTGGGAGACGTGGTGGGCCTGCCACCAACCCCAGCGCCTCAGACACCCGGGCTCCACACTGTGAGCAAGCAGAGCCCAGGCCTGCGTGGCTCCACACCGTCCCACATGTCACAGAGGGGCCGGGAGAGGAACTCCCCCGGGAGGGTGGGAGATGATGCAGCTGCTACCAAAGAAGCAAAGAGCAGCACCTCGGGGTGACAAGGAGGCAGGAGCCGCCTGTCCCTGGGGGGCCCCTGGTCTGCACCCTGTGTCCACCACGTGGGACAGAGCATGCTCTGTCACTTCGGAGACCCCACCCCAGGGGGGCTGGCCTCATCCCAGCAGAGGGAGCGAAGGAGGCATGCCTAGGGAGAGGGGAGGCAGAGGAGGAAGCCAGGCAGCCCGCAAAGGGGCTTCTGGGCTCCCAGAGTCACAGCCGAGCTCCAGAGCCCTTCAGCCCTGTGACCTTGGCCCAGCTCAAACTGTTTCCCCATCTGTACAGTGGAGACGACATCCACGCCAGGGGCTCCTGGCTGAAGAACAAGCGAGAAAACAGGGACAGCCGGGTCTCCACTCAGGCCTGGCTCCAGGCAGGGGCTCCCTTCCACCGGAGCTCCATTTCTCTCGTCTCCACTGGCTAAAACCCTCCTTCCAGGCTCTACTCCTCGCCACCTCTGCCTCAGTGGCCCCTCAGCCCAACCCCCAGGAGCTCACGCTCCCGGTGACACTGGAGTGCTTGGCTCTGTCTGCCACAACCTGCAAAAGGTGGCAGAGAGGTTTCTTGGCAAATGCAAGGCAGAACTGGATGGACCCCTGTACAGATGTGTCCCTGTCCCCAGTGGCCGCAGCAGCCATCAGTAAATGTCCACAAGCCGGTCACCACCTGGGGAGCAGGATGGGAAAAGAGAAGGTGGGGAGCTGGGGGAGGCCACCAGGGGAGGGGGAGACAGCCCATGGTCCCCCGGACTCTGCGGTGCTGGTCCCCACTGCCCACCTAAGCCCTAGGGATACGGAGAGCTGAGGACACTTGGAGCACAGGCGCTGACCCTGGGGCAGCAGGTGCCTCTCCTGGCGGCGCCAGCTGGTGCTGCGACTCACTGGCAGCAGGAGACAACATTTCCAAGGGGCCTGAGGCCATGAGCCATGTGATAGCGGGGTCCAGGAAGTGGCCCCCAGCCCTTGAACCTCTGTCTTCTCCCCACTCTGACAGACAGAAACTGGCAGTAGAGAGTGCCCTCCACAGGGCACAGGCCAGGAGAGCCACGGCCTGGCAGAGGGGGTGCCCCATTCCAGCCAGGGCCCTGCGGAGCTGCTCCCCCACCGCACCCCTCTCTATTTCCAGCGATGCCCTTTCTGGCCCTTTGAGCTGCCCAGGCTGGGCCAGGCTGGCCAGACATCCGCCCCCACCCCCAGCTGCTCTCGGCTCTATTAATAGTGTCCGTACCTTCCTGGGCCTGCGCATCGCCCTCCTCCCAGCCCCCAAATACATTTGCCTTTGGTCTTATTACTCACGAGCGGACAGAGTCCTCCGGGCCCTAATGCCAACCCAAGATGAGGTGGGGAGGCAGGGGCTGTGGAGGCCACTTGGGGGGCTACCCGGGACAAGCAGGAGTCTGGGGGGAAGAGAGGAAGAGACAGTAAGCCCGAGAGCAGGAAAGTCACAACAAGACGACACTAAAGCTAAAAGCCAGAGAGACAGGTAGGGAGAGGCAGGAGCTGAGAGAAGGATCGAGGGCTGGGGCAGAGGCTCAGAGAGAAAGGTCTGCCCAGAAAGAACCGGGAAGCCCAGGTGCCTGGAGGAGGCAGGCAGAGGGAGAGTGAGCAGAGAGGAAGAGGAGGCAGGGGAAGGAAGGGCCTCCTTTAGGGGGGAAGCAGAACAGAAGGGGAAACTCCTCAAAACTCTGCAGGCCCAGCTGCCTAGGCTGCTTCCACCTGCCAGCACCTGCCCAGTGGGCACTCAGTGGGGGGCACAGCTGGCAGACTCCAGGACGAGAAGGTTCTGGGGAAGGGAGGATAGAGAAAGGGAAAGGAGGAGGCCAGGAGGAAAAAGAAGTGAGTGAGGAGCAGGGAGTCCCTACAGAGCAGGACGTGCCCTCTCAGCCCTGAGCTGGAGACCCCTAAGCTCCAAGCCTGTTCCCTGAAGAAATGCAGCCCAGGAGGCACAGAGGACACAGGGGAGTGGGGCACCACTACCCGCCCCACCCCCCTCTTCCTGGCCGCACCCCTGCCCTGCCCCCTGCCTTGAAACAATCCATCCAGAAAAGCTGGGGCCTAGGGAAGAAGAGCCCAGCAGAACCACCCACCTCAATTCACTTCCCCAGCTGCTCTACCCCAGGACGGAACGCAGCACCCAGGCTAGTGACCCCAAAAGAGCCCCCTCTACTTGAGGACCTCCTCTGGCTGTGTGGGGAGACCAACTCTGCCTCATAGAAGAGGGACAAACACAAATGCACCCCATAATCAGATGCTTCAGCCAGGCCCTGCTCCTGCCTGGAGGCTGAGCATCCTTTCCTTCGAATTCAACCCGCACGGGGCCAGGGCTGGGAGCCTGGGAGACACCAGCTCCGGCTAGCACCAGCACCCCAGAGAGCCAGCTCTCAGGCCACCGGGGCCAGGTGCCCCCCTAGACCATCAGCCCCTTCACGGCAGGGTCTATTTAGCTCACGCAGCATCCCCTGCCCCTCCAAGCATAGCTGGAGTGGATGAGACTCTAAGGAGGTCCTTCCAGATCCTTCTTCCGACTGTGGCTGCTACACTGACCACCCAGAAGCAGAAGAGCCAGGAAGCTGGCACCTTGCCCCTGAGGAGAGAACATCTTCCCCGCAGACCCCACCCAACGCTCACGCCCAATGGACAGACAGACGTGGAAGCCCCGGCCCGCTAAGCCTCCTGCAAAGCCCAGGCAGGCCTGGCACGGGGCTGGCCGCAGCCTCACCCCAAGGGCTGGATAGACCACAGGAAGGAGCCTGAAGCCACCTGCAGACCAGGCAAGGCTGGGGAGCCCTCTCTCCCGGGCCTGCTCCTCTCCTCATCTGTGAGGCCTTAAGGCATCCGCTGTCCAGATTGGACATGAAGGATTTGGGCCTCTGAGTGCAAATTCCCCACTCGACTGGGCTGGGCCCAGTGGACGGCCTCCTGAGTGGCCACGGCAGCACTGGCTACTGGACTGGGCCCTGGACCTGGGCTCAGGAAACCTGGGGTCCAAATTCTAGACTCGCTGCTATTACACCCCCAGCCCAGACCTACAAGGTCAGCAGGGTGAAACGCTGGGGACCTTTGGACATTTCTTCCACGCACGAGACAGTACGGGTTTACTTATGTCAAGTACCAAGGCCACAGGAGGACAGCTCAGGCTGCTGGACACACACCACCGTGCGATCCTCCGGGCTCGCAGGTGCCAAATCCCCCATCCGTAAACCCCCCAGGATCTCTCCTGGGGTTCCAGGGTGGCTGGGCTCAGGAGCAGGGCGCTGTGTTCCCGGATGTGGTAGCTAGGTGGCGCAGCACGTTAACACTAGCTGCCCTCTGAAGGCTGCGGCGGGGCGAACCTTTGGGCGCCAGCCCAGAGCTCCAGGGGACGGCGGGGGTTCCCTCTGCTCACGATCCCTGGCGGGAAGGGAAGGTCGCAGCCAGGCCCAGGCCCGTGGACCCCGGCTTGTGTACCAGGGAAGGAGCTGTGGGAGGGAGCAGCTCCCTCTCGGCCACTGCCAAGCCCGTCCCATGATGCGACAGGCGGGCCGGGCTTTCCGTTCGCGCTGATTAGGAACAGCTTGCAGCGAGGAGCGGGTGGAAGGGGCCGAGGGACAGGCGGGTGGTACAGCGCGGCGGGAGGCGGGGCTGCTGGGCGCATGGCAAGGGAGGGTGTGAGGAGTCAACCCTGTCCTGCCCCACACAGCAGGGGCTGTGAGCCCAGCCAGCCTCCCCCTGGGTGGGACTGCCTGGATTCAGGGGTCTTCAGACCCCTAGAGCGTTCTCATCATGCCCAGGACACCCTCACCTTCTGGCAGTACCCACACCCTTGATAAACTGCAGAAAAGGAAGACCCTATATACATCCACCCTTGCTGGGGTAGGGCGTGTGTGTGAATAAATGGAGACCGAGAGTCAGAGATCAGGCATCAGAAACACGAAGGGAAGTGGAGGAAAGTCAGGGCGAGGGAAAAAAAACCCGCTCTGCAGCAGCAGTGAGCGGGCAGGCGGCAGGCGGGGTGTGGAGAAAGGCCCCTTTGTTCTGCAGGGAGGTTAGCCGAGGTGAGGCCTGCCCCCTCAGCCCCCCTGACCCTGGGCAGTGCCGATCGCTTTGCAGGGCGCAGCTGGGTCTGGCTGCTTCCCTGGCCCCCCAGTCCTCAGCCCCGGAGCAAAGCAGTGCAGTGGGCTGGAGCAGCAGCGCCCACCGCCCTCACCCAAGCCCCCAGGGTCACACGTGTGGGGCTGGGCTGGGCTCCCCTGGTGGGTCCACAGACACCTGCACTGCCAGCCACTAACAGCTTGTCCAGGCGGCTCCTAAGGGTTTAGGGGTGGGTTCTGCCCACAGCAGGCGCCCTACGAGTGCGCAGGCACGTGTGGCACCGGGAGGCTGGCTGGCCTGCCACACCCTCCTGCCACAGTGAGGCCAGGCTCAGGTCCGGCCTTCCCAGGGCCTCGGCTGGCTCCTGCAGGGCATCCTCGGGCTGGGGTCGCCCTCAGTCAGGTCATCTGTCTCCAGGAAAGAGGGGGCTGAGATTAGGTGGCTGCAGAGCTGGTCAGAGCAGAGGCTGAAGTGGGGGTGAGATCTCTAAATGTCCCCTCTCTCCCCATCTCTGCCCTGTCCCCACCTCTGGGTCAGACGGAGGGAAGCAGTGGAGGCTCCCACTCCTCAGCCCTCTCTCCCTATGTGTTAGGGCTCCAGGTCACACCTATGGGGTTCCCACATTCCTGACAGTAAACCTTTTCCACCTCTCACTCAGGCCTTGGTGATTTATACTTGGGTGAGGCTGTGCCCCCTTTCCAACCAGTGCCAACCTGCTACCTCCCACCCCAAGGATGGGCAGCAGAAAAACTGGAAGGAGGGGCTAGCCTGGTCCCTTGGTCCCTGGCAGTCCCTTGGCCTCTTGCTGGAGTGGTGCCTTCTCAGGAGGCCCCAGCCTTCGACTGGACGTGGCTGAGGACAAGGGGGCTGAGGACAATAGGGTGACGAGGGAGAAGGAGGGGTGTCTGGGCCTGTGGCCTGGGCAGTGGGGGAAGCAGGAGGGGCAGGCAGGGCCACTGCAGCAGCTGGAGGTGCGGGAGCCGAGTGGGGCCGCAGACGCTGGAGAAGCTGCAGCTCAGATACACAATGTCCTGCCAAACCCCAGCCCCTTAATTCAATTAGGCGTGGGACAGACTTCCCAAATTTTTCTGTGTGCGAGTGCATCCAAAACTCCGAGTGTGTGTGAATCCATGAAACCTGGGGTCTGTGGGCATGTGTGCTAGTGCGGGTGTGCCTCCAAGCCCCGAGGGTGGGAGGGGGTGGGGGTGGGCCAGGCCCCAGGGAAGAGTGGGATCCTAAAGCGTCTTGAAGGGACAAAGGCCAACCCAGCATGCTCTCCACCCCACACCCTGGATGCGGCAGCCTCAACAGCCCAACAGTGGTGAGGCCTCCCGTGGCCTCCACTCGTTCAGTGCCTATAGCATCCTGCACCCCCAACCCTACGGCTTCCATCATTGCCCACGGCCCCTGAGCAGGGCCAGCCCTGGGCGGAGACCCGCTGCAGCCCTCCTGGCACCGCACTTGCTCTGGAAGCCCCCTGGCCTCTCCCCAGCGGCTCTGGGTGCAGTCCCTGCACCCCTGCTTCCCAAGTGTCCTCAGCCTCTTTCTCTGAACTGTGCTCTCCACTGGCCGCCTGGACCCAGAAAGCTCCTGGCGGCTCTGTGAGGGGTCCAGGGGCTCCTGCACTTTTCTCCCCACAGGCAACCTGACTCCGTATGAAGGCCTGAGCCTACGTCATGGCCCCTGCCCCAGGGCTCTTGCTGGAGTGGTGCCTTCTCAGGAGGCCTGCAATGTACCTTGTCACGAGAGAAGTGAGGGTTTGCTGGGGACAGGTGGTGGAAGTACATCCTGCTTAGCCCCTGGAGGCTGGCTGAAGCCCCCCTCGCCATGTGGCCGACCCTCTGCTTGGAGGCTCCAGAGAATCAGGCTTGGGGGGGTCCCCAGCTCAGCTCCTGATGCAGAGGGGGTGACTCGCAGCAGTCCTGACCTGGGGGGCCGGGTCCAGCAGTCTCTCATGTAGACCCAAGAACTTGCCTCCCGCCCCAGCCCTCCAAGAGCCCTGAACAGCCCCCTTCTGGGAGCAGAGCCAAGAAGATGGGAGAAGGATGTTTATAAGCTGCTAAAAGGGAAAAGGAAAAAGTGGGAGGTGGGGTAGAGAGGCCCTGGCCTCCAGGTAGTGTGGATGGGAGCCTAGGTGGGGAGGGAAGGAGGCTGCTTTCCTAGGGGAACATGGCATGTGACAGACAGGAGGAGGGGTGGCCGGCTCCACCCAGCCACACCAGGCCTGTGCCAGAAGGGGTCTCTCGTTGCCCACTGTGCCCCAGCAAATGACAGTGTCTTGAGACTCCTATCCTGGCCCCCAGGAGGCTGAGACACCATCAGCTTGTCCTCCTTGCCTGGTCTTGGGGAAAAGGACCAAGGCCCGGCCTGCCCCTCGGGAGCCGGCGGGGGGGCAGCGTCAGAAGCCGCCTGGGCTGGGTGGGAGCGAAAGTCAAGTCTCCAGCTCACTCCTGGGGCTCCTCGCACAGCTAATGGGAGGCTGGCAGCAGCAAATTGTTGTTTACTTTTAATTAAGTAAACAATGTCGGCTTTCCGCCTCCTCCCCTGCCATCCCAGCCAGTAATTTGGGGGATGACAATGGGGTTGTTTCCTTCCTCCTGCCTTCTTCCCTCCTCCCAAGCACTCCTGCCCGGTCCCTGCTCCACAGAGCCATGGAACTTGCAACTGGTGGGGGAAGCCTACCCTGGGGGGCAGGAAGGGCCTGGCCAACCTGCTACCTGCTGGCTCCGCTGCCAGGCTCTTCCAAGGGAGATCAGGGCCACCTCCCCAACACTCTAACAGAGGAGGTGGCCACTCCACTCCGCTTACCTCCCTGCAACCTTCCTCTCCAACCACTCCCTCCAAAACCCCCAAAGAGGCAACCCTGAGGCTCTGAGGGATGCCGGAGCAGAGAGTGAAGCTCCAGGTTAGGGAAAGGCTCTCCCAGGGGCAGGGCAGGTCTCCCTCACAGGCAACCAGCACATGGAACCCTCTGGTCCACTTGGGCAGGGCCGGAGCGCCAAGCCAGAGGGCCACTGGGCGGTACCAGGTTCCCTCACGAGCAGGCTGGCATCGCAGCCTTGGTGTCCACTGTCACCGTCTTGAAATTCTTAACTTTTGAACAAAGGGCTCCGCGTTTTCATTTTGCCCCACAATTTTGTGGCCAGTTCTGTGAGGAGGCCTGAGGAGGCCTGAGTGAAAGAAGCAAGCGCGCTGAGCCACACTCTCACCCCACGGGTGGTCCAGCTGAGTCCCACAAGGGGAGAGAAGGCAAAGGGGCGATGAGCCCCAGGGGAGGCTAATCCCAAAGGAAGCAGCCTGGAAGGCAGGACATCCCCAAACAGACAGACAGACAGACGTGCACACGGGGATTCTGCGGAAACAAGGCACTCCTGCCATCCTGTCTCGGTGAGACGCAACACCCTAACCTACCCCAGCCCATCCGAGGCCTCTGCACAGAGTGGGTGGGCACCCCTCACCATGCAGCACTGAGCAGGAGGGAGAGGACAGGGCTCCCCCATCGCTCTCAGGCTTGCCAAGGATGAGCCCCGGGCCCTCGGCGCCCTCCTCCCCAGAGGGAGGCCGGGGAGCCTCTCCAAGGTGTATGGGCGGGGGCGGGTCATGTGCGAGCGGCTCTGCTGCCCACGGCCCCGCCTTCTTCCGAAGGGCGGGGCCTGCGGCGACGCTGGCTAGGGCTGGATGCAATTTCAGCCGCAGAGCAGGGCTCCCTGGCTGGAAGCAATTTTCTCATTAGGACCCCGGGCCTACTCTCCTGTCGGTTCTCAGCCCTCACTCCCCTCCTGTGAAACCGCACCCCACAGGCCTCTGGGCCGACCACTCACACGCGCAGGGAAGCGCACGTGTCCTGGGTCAGAGGAGGCAGTGGTGGGGTCGCTCCAGCGGGGCCGGGTGCAAGGAGAGGGCTGCTGGCACGAGGCCCTGGGGGGAGGCCTGGGCAAGATCAGGACCCCAGGCTCAGGTACCCGGACCCCAGGACCACGGCCGAGGCCGGGGCAGCTGGAGCCGTCGACCCAGCACACTGGCCTCAAGAGACACTCCGGAGAGAGACTGTCACCAGCCTGTCCCCTTCCTGCTCAGCTGGGCCTGGGGCGAGCAGATGGGCTCTCCAGAGGCAGACACCTCCCCCAGCCTCAGGCGGCTCTGAGTGGAGGGTGGTCTCGGCCAAGGGAGGGGGAGAGCCGAGGCCCAGGAGGGGTGGCTCCGGCAAACACATGTGGTTGGACTTAAAAAGCTATTATGGAGCGAGGCGCTGGCGGGAGTGTGGCCGGCCTCGCACCAGAGGCGGGGGAGGGCAGATGCCGAGGTGGTGAGCTCAGCACCCGCTCCCTCCCAGCCCAGCCGGGGCTGGGGGCTCAGGGACCCTCGCCCAGCGGGAGAGCACAGCAGGCCCTCAGGGGAGGGCTGGCTGGCTGGGGCACGAGCTCTGGGAAGTGCAGCACTCAGGGGCACCAGGCCTTGGAGGGCCACTGTGGAAGAGGGGAGGGGGCGTGCCTGAGCCTGAGCTAGGCAGCCGGGCAGGACAGACACGGGTCCTCAGCCTCTCTACTCTTCTTGGGGTACCAGCCAGCCCCAGCCGGCTGGAGGTCTCCCTGTGAGATGTGTGTGTGCTCAGTGGGGCTGGGCGGGGTGGGGGGAGGGGGGGGATTGTGAGGAGAGCAGGAAAGAGCCAGGGAGGGAAAAGCGGGCCCCACCCATCACGAGGCCAGAAAGAACCGACGGAAAGTTCCCTAGAGCCGCCAGCTTGTAAAAAGCTCCTTTTCTTTCCAAATTATGAACATTTTTTAACGAGAGGGGGGAGAAAAAAAAACCCAGAGCAGCGATCTAGGACTTCATTAGGATTGTTAATGTCTGCGACTGTGCCACCGTGACTGGCGACGGCAGGGTGCGCATCTGCTGACATTACAGTGCTCCTCCACCCCTGCCCTCCTCAAGCCCTTCAGTTTCAGGGCTCTGACACCACCCCACCGCTGAGCCCAGGGAGGGCAGGCACTCCCTGATGCTACCAAGTGGGATGGGGCCAGGCAGGCACCACGAACAGGACCAGGCCTCAGACTGCAGGGCCACCTGCTAAGAACTCTGCACCAACCCTTGAGGGCAGGAACCTCTGGGGTGCAGCTCAGGTCTCACTTGCAGGGCCCCCCATAGGACTACAGGGAAATGTTCCACCCTAGGCTCTTGGAGACTCTTCCCAGCATCTGGGATGTCTGCCAGGAGCACCGCCCCCCCCCCAGGGACCCCAGGAGCAGGCCCCAGTGGAGAGCCCCAGCCACCAGCCTGGGGACTCTGCATGGCCCAGCTCTCCATGGGGTGACTGTCATCCCCCTCACCTTCACAGATAGGGGCACTGAGGTTCCCCCTCCCAAACCGACCAAGAACAGCCAGAGCCCAGCGTGCTGGCCCTCTGCTCGATGACCCCCATGCCTGGCTCCGTCCTAGGGGTCTCCCTTCTCAGCCCATCCGATCTGCCAGCGGGAGAGATGGCAACAGTGGGAGAGCCCCAGGCAAGGCAGGACAGGGGCCCTGGCCTAGCCACCGGGAGTCAGGCTGGGCGGCGGGCAGAGCGGGGGAGGAGCTGACCATGGAGCCGGGACCCTCGCTCAGGAAACACGCGAGGAATGCGCTGGCAGCGGGCCAGCGCCGGGACCACAAAGAGGCCTTTGTTTTAGGAGGTGTCCAGGGAGTGGATGGACAGCACAGTGGGGGGGGGCAGCGCCCCTGGTGGTGGGCCTGGGTCCCTGCACTGTCCCCCACCCCAGCCCCTGCGGTGGCAGGTTCTCCCGCAGGCCCAGGCTCCCGGGAATGCACCTCTGCTCCTCACCTCCCTCTGCTGGTGGTGGGCTCCGCCCCGACCCTCCCTTCTGAACCCCAGAAGGACCTACTCGCTCCTCTGCCCTCCTCCTCAAACCCCGCGTCCCCTACCCCGTGGGCCAGGAGTTTGTGTGGGAGAATGAGGGGTGGGCTGGGGGGAGTGAGGCGCTCCCTGCCCTCCAGGGTGGACTGTCTGCAGAGGGGGAAGAGGCCACGGCACAGTTTCCCTCCCCTCCACACTCTACAGTTGCAGGGTTTCTCTGGCCCCTTCTTGGCATCTGGAAAAGTTTGGAAAACTTAAAAAAAAAAAAAAACAACTTTGGAGTTTGTCTATTGAGCCCCAGCCCTGCCAGACAGCCACAGCCAAGAGGAAGAAGGAAAGGGGGTCCGGGGAGTAGGGGACAGAGTAAGGAAGGTTGGAAGAGGAGCAGAGCACTCAGGGAGGAGAGGAGCACCCAAGGGCCCCCCGCAGCCAGCCTCGCCTCCCTGGGTCTCCTGGGACCACCAGAAAGACGACCACAAACAGCACCCCCAGCACTCCAGGCCCACTTGGCGCCCACCCAACACCCTGCTCTGCACGCTCCCTGGCCACCGCTGGCCACATGTGCGCCCTGCGGGGGGCAGCCTGAGCTTGGGGGGGACACGGAGGGGAAGGACATTTTAGGGGTGAGTGGCCAAGGCAGACACAGTGAGTGAGCAAGCCGATGCCTGGTTCTGTCCAGATCTCCACCTCCCTGTGGGCAGGGCAGGGAGCGTGGGAATATGCAGACTCCAGGACTTGGGCAGGGCAGGGCGGGCGGCCCTGTCCCCTAATCTCCCTCGGGTCAGTGTGCAGGTGGAGGCAGGGGCTGCCAGCCTCACGGTGCCCCTGGTGCAGCCCCACGGTACAAGCAGCCAGGACTGGCCCAGAGCCCCTGGTAGGTAGGGCCGGAGGTGTGTCACACACAGATCAAGGCTCGAGCTGAGAAAAAGCACGTTGGACACACCCACTGTTTCTCTGAGGGGCTTCAAATTGTCACATCTTAGTGGGGGACACGTCCCCTTCACCTTCACACGCCCCTAGCAGAGTCACGGCCCGGGGGGAGGAAGCTGCCTTGCACTGCCCCTGTGACTCATGGTGTCACCACCGGGCCATCTGCAGGTGACCCACCCGGGTTCTTGGCTGTCTGTGCTGGTAGGACAGCTCCCACCTGAGGTCTAGACCCCACCCAGGTGGCCAGGAGTGTGCCTCAGCCTCCCAAGGACGACCCCCCCACACACAAAGAGAAGCACTCCCTGGTAAGGGGGCAGCACGCCGAGGCAGCCTGGAGGGCCAGGGACACCTGGGTCCTGGATGGAAAAGCAGACCCCCCTCTGGGGGCAGGCCCAGGGGCCCAAGGGGCGTGAGTTCCTGACTGGGACGGCAGGGGGTGGGCAGAGCGGGAGGGGCACACGTGTGCTGATCAGAGGTGCCAGGGCCGCCAGCTGCCCTCCTAGGCATCCACCCGGGCACCACCTGGATGCCGGCAGGCATTTGGTCCTAAATCCTGCAGGCAGAGGGCAGAGAAAGGAAAGCAAGGCGGCAAAGAAGTGGTGGCCTGAAGATGGATGGGCAGGCGTCGGCAGGAGGGAGGTACGCAGAGGAAGAGGAGAAAGCCTGCGAGCGCAAGAGGGGCTGGGAGGGCGGACGCCGGCGCCTTCCCGCCGCCTCCGCTGCTGCCCGGCTGCTCGGGAGCCGCCCCGCCCCTCCAGGCACCTGCTAAGGCGGGCAGCGGCGGCTTGTGTTTCTTTAACCCCTGGGGCCTGTTGACACAGATTAGTATCGCTGGTCAGGGGTCAATAGGGAAGGCTCTTGAGGTCGGGACCTGAACAACTGGAGTTGTAATGAGCCACGTGGGGAAGAGGCCCAGGGAGAGGAGAGGGCGAGGAGGGAGGAGGCGGCCTGGCGGTAGAGGAAGCCTCGGTGCTCAGTGAGGGAACGGGAGCAAGCTCTGAGCTTAGGGCTCGGAAGAAAGCAGGAGAAGGCCATGGGGAAAAGGAGCAAAGGGCCTGGGCCCTGACTGTGCACACACCCCAGGCCAGCCTGCCGCCTTCCACCTCCGCTTCTGAGCCCCTAGAACACCGGACTCCTCCCTGGGCCTGCAGCGCCACCCACTTCGGCCGCCCGGAGGAGCCTGAGCTGAGTGACTCATCTGCAGCAGTCTGGAACTTAAGTGGGGCTGGACAGTGTCCCAAACCCCTGGTGGGATGGCCCCGGCCCACCGGAGCTGCAGGGCTGCTGCTCCAACGCCTCCTGGAGCTGGGTGGGGCACAGGCGACACCCACGTGCTGCCCCGGGTTATCACCAGGTAACCTCACTCTTCCTCAGATTGGAGGCCTCCTCCCGAGAGAGGATAGGAGAGTGGCAGCCAGGCCATGTGTCCCCTGGGGCCAGAGCCTCCCCTTTGTCCAAAACTGGAGGTCACTTATTTGGGTAAAAGTGCACTGGGTTCCCTCAGAGTCGCTCTGGAGTACCCGAGTCCTGCCCTGTTCACCTCTTCTAACTGCTCCGTGGGCCATGGAACAGCTGATACCGAGGGGTCTAGACGGTGTTGGGAGGCACGCCACAATCCTAGGCTCATTTACACGTCTGCAGGGCACAGAGGTGGCTCACACCCAGAACCACGCTGTGCACGTTCGGGAACGCCTGCGCACTGCCTCAAAGTTGATCAGACACGTGTCTGTCGGCACCCCTCCCCTGCTAGATGCCAGCGGTGCAAAGACGGAGAACCAAAGAAGCTGCCCTGGGCAAAGGACCCTGCAGCGGGAAGCTGGGTGCAGCCCCGACAAAATGCAGGGACCCCTGGAGGAGGAGGGGCTGGATCTGGGGCAACAGCTGGGGTAGGATGAGAAAAATAGGGGTGTTCAGATGGAAGGGAAGAGTGCAAGGCCGGACAGACAGACGTGAGCAGGACCCCAGAGGCCACACCAGCAAAGGTGCTGGCCGGCAGAGGCCTGAGGATGCTAGAACAGGGTGAAGGGGAGGGAAGGGACCCAACATGGGCCCAACAGGGAGTGACCACAGGCGCAGCACCTCTGGGCAGAGAAGAGGGGTGGGGAGGGTAGTGTAGACAGTTACAAAGCTCCAGGAGATAGCAGTCCCCCCCCCCCAGATACATGCCCCAGGAAGTGAGAACGCATGTCTACCTAGATCCCTGTACACACATGCTCACTGCAGCATTATTCCCCATTGCCCAAGAGTCTTAACATCCTAAACATTCACCAAGGGAAGAATGGGTAATGAAAACATGGTATGTCCATACTATGGAATATTACTTAGCCTTTAAAAGGCTACAACATAGATGAAGCTTGAAAACAACATGCTCTCTGAAAGAAACTAGTCACAAGGATGACTTATGGTAGACTTCCATTCACATGAAATGTCCAGCACAGGCAAATCCATAGAGACAGAAAGCAGGTTAGTGGCTGCCAGAGGCTAGGAGAAATGGGACTAGTACTAATAGGTGTGGGGTTTCTTTGGGGGGTGATGGATTGTTCTGGAATTAGATAGTGATGAAGGTTGCATGATACTGTGAACACACCACTGAATTGTACACTCTGAAATACAGTTGCTCCTCAGCTTGTAATATATATATATGTGTGTGTTTTTGTTTTTGTTTTTGTTTTCGGTACTGGGGGTTAAACCCAGGGCCTTGTGCTTGCATGCTCTGCAAGTGCTGGACCACTGAGATGCACCCCCAGCCCATTTTTTTATTTTTTGAGACAGGGTCTTGCTAAGTTAGGCAGACTGCCTCTGACCTTGAACTTGCGATCCTCCTGCCTCTGCCTCCCAAGCCACTGGGATTACAGGCGTGCGCCACCTTGCCCAGCATCTTGTAATATATTGACGTACTGATGAGTTCATGATAAGTTGAAAATATCGTTGAGAATGTATTTAATACACCTAACCTGCCCAACGTCAGAGCTTGCTTAGCCTACTTTAAATGTACTCAGACCAGGGGACCTGTAATCCCAGAAACTCAGGAGGTGGAGGCAGAAGGATTGCAAGTTCCAGGCCAGACAGAGTCAGCCTGCATAACTTAGTGAGACCCTGTCTCAAGATAAAAAATAAAAAATGGGCCCAGTGGTAGAGCACTTGAAAAGTATGTGTGAAGCCCTAGGTTCAACCACCAAGTACTTGCCAACAAAACAAAACAAAACAAAACAAAAAGCACCAAAACCTGCTAGAACACTTACACTAGCCTGCAGTTGAGCAAAATTATCTAACACAAGGCCTGTTTATAACAAGGTGTTGACTGTCTCATGCGACTGCCTGAATACCATACTGAAAGTAAAAAACAATGGCTGTATGAGTATGCTTTCCCGCCATCGTAAAGCTGAAAAATCTTAAGTCAAATCATCACAGGCTTGGGGCCATCCGTTGTTGTTGTTGTTAGGTGCCCTCAAGTCTGGTCCAGCTCACACTACCCTTATTGGTAGAGATTTCAATGGCTGATTATTTCGGGGTTGTTTTGGGAGTGGGCTGCCACATCCTTCTCCCATTTTTGCAGTGCCAGGAGTCGAACCCAGGGCCTCAGAGAGCGCAGAGCAGCGCTCTACCAACTGAGCTAAACCCCAGCCCAGAATCATCAGTAATGAGTTTTACTATTTGAATTATAGCATAGTAAAATACCAATCTGGAAGGAGAAGCAGCTGACTTCAGAAAGTGACGGTTGGAATGAAGAGGTAGGGAGGCTGTGGGGCCACTGCAGGGCCTGTGATTAGCTTAGCTCTGAGGCTCATGTGCTGGACCAGCTGGTGGGGCCTCCAAAAAGACACGGAGCAGAGAGAAGAAGAGAGCTAAGAGGTCGGGGGCACTCGTGGGGGACGGAGTAGCAGCGAAGATGTCTGGCGGGGGCTGGAAAGGAGTTCGGAGCCCACAAGCAGACCCTGCCATCAGCTAGGGTATTCAGCGGTGAGGGGCAGATGTGTGTGAAGGGGACCTGCCCTGGGGCTGTGACTGGTTAACAGGTGGCCTCAGGCAAGGGCCCCCAGCAAGGCCCACCCAGCTTGCAGGCATAGCAGGAGGATTATCACAGTGCTGAGTTCATGGGACGATCTTGGGCTTAACTGGGATGGGGCTCAGTTGCTCGGATGAGGGGCGTTCCTGACACGGGGAACCACCCTCTTCTTCACAGGACAGGGAAGAAAGGGACAGGGATGGCATGGGGGAGGGAGCGGGTAGCCAGAGGGAGGGGCCTGCCTTCCCCAGGTCCCAGGACCAGCCCCACCGCAGGCAATGCAGAAGGAAAGCCAGGCAGGACAGACCAGAGGGCGCGGCAAGCCCTCAGGTTGGACCTGAGGCCCGCCTGTGGGGCATCGAGGAAGCTGGGTTCTCTTCCCATGGCCCCATACCCGGGGTTCCACCCTCCCCATCCAGAGCAATAACCCTGCCCATGGTTCTGGGCTCCGGCGCTCAACACATGGCACCACTCAATGGTTTCTGGCACCAGAGAGGAATTTATTTCCTGGACGAAGCAGCCAAAATCGTACTGCACCTTTGTTCAAGAGCACGGTGCAGTTGGAGCCGACATTTTCTAATGGGGCCAGAGAAGAGCAGCTCAAAATGGATCCAGGGAGGGAGTCGGCCTGGAGGCCGCTCAGGGGCAGAGCACTGCGCAGTCTGGAAAGCTGATGGCGGGAGAATGGATGTGGCCCCACTTAGAAAATCAGGTAGAGCAGGGTTTCTAGGGAGTATGCTGTAAACCAAACCCAGGACTGGTAAATCAGCCAAAGCTTAAGAGGGAGGCCGGTCTAAGGCAATAAGCGGTCCTCGTTTGTCAGGCACACCAGCGCACGGCTGTAATCCCAGCAACTCAGGAGGTGGAGGCAGGAGGATCACAAGTTTGAGGCCAGAGGCAGGCTGCGTAATTTAGCAAGACCCTGTCTCAAAATAAAAACTAAAAAGTAGGCTGGGGGTGCAGCTCAGTGGTAGAGTGCTTGCAAAGCATGAGTGAGGCCCAGGGTTCAAACCTCTAGTACTGGGGAGCAGGGAGGAAAGAGTCCTGTATTTTTATTCATTGATTTTTTTGAGGTAGTGCTGGAGGTTGAACTCTGAGCCTTGTGCATGCTGGGCAACCACTCTACCACTGAACCATATCCCCAGCCCAGAAGTCCTACTTTTATTTTTATTTTTAATTAATTAATTACTTAATTAATTTTGCAGTATTTAGGGGTTGAATCGTGGGAAAAGGATGTGGCAATCCACTTCTGAGGCAATCCCAAAACAATCAGCCATTGAAAACCCTATGAGAGTGGCTATGAGTCGGACATGACTCGACAGCACCTAACAACAACAACGGGTTGAATCTGGGGCCTTGCACCTACTTTGCAAGGCCTCTACCACTGGGCTGCACTCCTGGCCCAATTTTTAAATTTTTAATCTCGAGACAGGGTCTCACTAAATTACACAGGCTGCTTCTGGCCTTGAACCTGTGATCCTCCTGCGTCCGCCTCCTGAGTGGCTGGGATTTCAGGTGTGAGTCACTGCGCCCAGCTGGAAGTCCTACTTTTAAAACAAGGACAGGGAGTGGCCCTGCAGAGAAGCCTGTCCCCCGGGAAGCATGGGCTCCTTGTTCACAGCACAAGACTGACAAGAACCAGAGAAAACCAGTCAGTGCTGGACAAGAGAAACATCCCCTCCAGAACCAACAGTCAGGGCCTCACGAGTCCTGGAAACCTGGACTCGAAGGCCAGGCTCCAGCCCCACCGGCCTCACTGTCCCGTGACACAGCCTGGAGCTGCCTCCGAGGGCAGTGGCTTCCCTTCTGATGTTCTGGGCCCTGCGCCCTTTCCTGACCAGGGCCTGTGATTCAGGCCAAGACAACGTCGCAAGAGGAGGACAGCTGTCCTCATGCCCCCAGAGCCCAGCCCTCTGCTCTCTTCCCTTCCCTCCTTTCCCGCCTGTGCTCCTGACTTGCACATGTGTGGACACACGCACAGACACAAAAAGACGCCTGCACGCACAGGGGCACGTGCAGAACCACCACCGCGAAGCCTGTTTTACCAAACAAAACGTCAACTCCCAATGTTTGACAGAAGGCCCCTCCCCTCTTGTCAGGAGTGATCCCTCCCAAAGGGGGTCCCGGTGATGAGCAGCAAAAGCCCCAGGAAGGGGAAGAGGAAGAAAAGGAGCGCGTGTGAGGCAAGAGAAGGTAAATTATAAGGTTGGAGCTGTCAAGGCAAAAAAAGGGGAAAAACGCAAAGCAACTCCACTATTAGGGACTCGGTGTGAAACGCAGCACTCACAACAGCTGAAAACCTCGGTGCTTTGTGTGCAGAAAACACTCGACTCGGTGGCCCGGAGGCTGGGAGGGGAGCAGGAGCCCCCACGCACGGAGAGCGAGCAGCACGCGAAGCTCAAATACATGGCCGCGTGCTCGCTCCGGGCTCTCCTGACCCCGTCCTGTGCCCTCTCCCAAGGACACTGAGGCGGGGCTCAAAGTTGGAAAGGAAAGTGGACGGGGGGTGGGGGGAGGGGTGCAGCAGTGATCACAGGGTGCCCCTCCGGCCAGCAGGACCAAGTTGGGAAGGAGGCCTTGGAGCCCTGTCCAGACGGCAGCGTTAGGGGTCAGCAGCCAGCCTCTGCCCTGGCTGGCCCCATTTCTCAGAGCGAAGCCTGGCCAGACACGCAGCAGGGAGCAGCCAGGCCTGGCCAGTGTCCTTGCGGGACAGGAGCTGGAGGGTGCCAGCCCTCCCCATCCCTGTGCGGCTCTTCCTGAGCCCTCCTGCCCAGTGTCGGGGAGCCGTCCCCTGAACCTCTAAACTCCTCAGCCCAGAGGCCTCTGTGGGTGGTAAGGAAATCCCAGGCAGAGTGGGGGCAATGACAGAATCTTCAAGCTTGGGTCCAGCTCTTGCCCTTGGAGGAGGGAGCAGCCTGCCAGAAAAAGGAAGGGCGAGGGACAGGTGTGGCCACACACACCACCTGTTCCACACAGTGGGGCTGTCAACATGGGGTGACTGCCTGCCTTCCCCTCCTACCTTCCTAGTCACAGACCGCTGAGCACATGGGCCAGGTGTCCAGGCTTTGTGCCAGGGGGCCCTCAGGACACTCCTCTGCTGGGCCTTGCCCTTGCCATCCCTTTCCTCTGCCAGGGTCAGGCACCTGAACCTCAGCACCCCAAACATCAGGGCTAGGCCTGTGGGCCGAGGAGACTGTCCTGGGCAGGATCTTTGGTCTCTGTGCGCTAGGGGCCAGGAGCACCCCACCCCCAACACACAAAACACCTCCAGACACTGCCAAACGTGCCTGGGGGGCAGGACAGAAGCCTGTGCTACAGAATGGCCCTATGTCCTCTTCCCTCCGGAGTGCTTCTGTCTGTCACACGCAGCTCTGGTGCCCAGGCTGGGTACAGACCGGGCAGCTCTGTTTGTCAAGGGCAGTGGCAGCTCAGAAGCCCCCTCAGAAGAAAGAGAAGAGCGCTCACCTGAGCCTGACTGGTACTGCGTCAGCGTGGCCTATGAGGGGTCCTGCACTCTGTGCCCGCACAGTCCCATCCAGAGGCCAAGGCAGCTGGCAGCACGGAGCCTGTGTGGCCAGGATTGCAGGCCCTGGACTGCGCTGAGGTGTCCAGGCCACCAGGAAACTGTCCCCGTTCTCAGTGCCCTCGGTCCTTCCTAGTCATAGACCGCTGAGCATGTGGGCCAGGTGTCCAGGCGTAGCTCCAGGGAGCCCTCAGGACACTCCTCTGCTGGGCCTCACCCTCGCCATCCCTTTCCTCTGCCATGGTCAGGCACCCGAACCTCAGCACCCCAGACATCAGGCCAGCCCTCAACCCCAGATCTCCTCAGTCTGGGAAACGCCAGCTGCCCCCGCACCACATCCAATGGATCACAGGCTTTTAATAGCAGCTTCCTGCGGGACTGGCTACCCCCACCCCACACCCCTCGTTCAGCCCTGCTCCTGACGGTGGTGGAGACGCACGCGGCGCCCTGTAATTACAGCAATTGTAATCTCTTTTACTAACAGGTAGATTAATAGCGAGGCAGGTTCACAAAGAGCCCCAGAAAGGAAACACTAAGTCGCTGAGCAGGCGGGAAAGGCCTGACACTTCTCGGTGAGCGTGCACGCCCGCCGCTCCGCTCAGAAGCTGCGGGAATGGGGGGGCCAGGCACACATGGAGTTGGCCCAGGGGGGACATACCAGCAGGGTCCCTGCTCACTGAATGATAGGAGGGGATCAGTACGTTTTCCTTGAGTTTTCAAGTCCTAACAGGGGCAATGAGAATTTGAACCTCCTGACCTGAGAGGTTTCCTCCTCAATCTTTTTTTTTGCCATAGCGGCAGTTGAACCCAGAGCCTTGTGTCTGCATGCTTTGCAAGTGCTAGACCACTGAGCTGCACCTCCAGCCCATTTTTTTTTTCACTTTTTGAGACAGGGTCTCACTAAGTTATGCAGACTGCCTCTGGTCTTGAACTTGTGATCCTCCTGCCTCCGCCTCCGGAGCCACTGGGATGACAGGCGTGCGCCATCGCAACCGGCACTTTCCTCCTCAATCTTCAGAATGTGACTCGCGCTGATGTTTACGTGCAAGTGTCCTAACCCATACTTGTACACAGATGACACCCAGACATACACGTAGACCCCCACAGGCTAGTGCACAGAGAACAGACCAAATTTCCTAACACACAGGTCCACCTAGGAAGGCACAGCCACAAGTCCTTGAGGCGTGGATGTGTTGTCATGACCATGCCAAAGGAGGAGGCAAAGGGGACCCCACTGCCTCGCCGTGTCCCCCACAGAAGACCCCTCCACTGCTGTGCCTCCTGAGCTTCCTGCCAGGCCTCCAGGATCTTGGGGCAGCTCTCACTTCCTAGCGCCTGAAGACAGTCCGGTTCTGGGCAAGATGACACAGCACATAGAAAGGGTGGCAGGACAAGTGTCTTGGGCACCAGGAGCCCAAGACGCCTCAGCTCCCACGGACCAGCCAGGACGTAGAAAGAGCTGTGGGCCTGGCGTGGAGGTGAAAGAACACGTGCTCCGGTGGCAGACCAAGGCCAACAAGAGGGGTCCACTCACACACAGGGCCTTGGGGCCAGGCACCCCAATCTGCATGGCCCTGAGGAACACTGTCCTGAACGCAGGGGTGGAGAGGGAGGCGTGGGGGCAGTGAGTGGAGTCAAGGCCGTAGCCCAAGGGGGCATAGTGGTGCAATTTCAGCACTCGGAGGCAAATGCAGGAAGGTCAAGAGCTCCAAACCAGCCTGGTCTACACGGCAGACCCTGGATTGTTGTTGTTAGGTACCACAGAGTCGTCGTATGCCGACTCATAGCGATCCTCCACACAATAGGCGAAACTCTATTGTCAGTGCTTCTCTGCTGTTCATGAGGTTTTCAATGGCGGATTGATTTTTGGGAGTGGGTTGCTGGGTCCTTCTCCCAAGCCTACAGCACCTGGTGTTCCCATGCAGTCTCCCATCCCAGTACTAACCAGGTGCCCCACCCTGCCTAGCTTCCCAGATCTGACCAGATCGGATGCCACAGTGGTACAGCTGCAGGCAGACCCTGTATTTCTGCATAAAAAATAACAAAAAAAAAAATTTAAGTAAGTTTTAAAAAGTCTGCAGCTCAGAGCAAGGACTAACCTTCCTTGAGCCTCTCCTCTGGGCCTGCAAGGACACAGGGCACACCAGGCAGTTCACAGGGCTGGCCTCAGGGCTGGGTGGCAGCTGCCTCCTCTGGAGCTCTGGAGGCAGGTGTTGACAGCCACCTTGGGCTTGTACCTTGCCAATGGCACCAGGGATCTGCTGCCATTAAGATACCATGGCCAGCACCTGCTCACCAACAGACAGCGTCTAGAACTGCTTCTGCAGTGCCTGGGCTAGAAGCTGGCAGGAAAGCTGCCATGCCAGAGCCCTCGAGGCATCTTGCCCCACTGACAGGGCCAGAGCAGGATGACTACAGGGGCCTGGGAGGGGGCACCTCAGACTTACACAGACACGTGGCTGGAGGGTGTGAGAGCGTGGGCTGAGGATGAGCTCCTACAGTGGGCAATGGCATGTGTCTGTAAGGGGGCATGGGAGCCTGTGCAGAGAATAAACATGGAACGGGCACTGCACTATAACAAGGATGCGAGGGCCCGAGAGGACACCAACAGGACACACGGAGACAATGGCAGCATCCCTGTGGATCTCAGAGTAACGTGGACAGGACAGAGCTGGGAGGGAGGGAGATGGACCCTCGCCGCCTATCTGCAGGGGCACGGAGGACAGAGTTCTAGGCAGCAAAGTAACAATGTATATGAAGAGTCTTCAAAAAAGTCCACACCTTCCACCTGGTAATTCAACCTTCAAAAAGCCTCATCCTAAATCAATAAACAGCTACAGAGCGTGGGGCGCCAGAACATCCATCCTGGCAGAATTTACAATGAGCATAAATGTGACCAGACCCGAAGGCCCTGACGGGGGGTGGGGGTTACATCAGCTATTGCGTTAGGAAATCTCATGTTGCCATTTAAAAAGTACATTTTTAGCAATGCGCAATGGTGCACTTCTATAATCCTAGCGGCTCGGGGAGGCAAAGGCAGGAAGGTCAAGAGTTCGCTGCCAGAGGCAGCTCGTATAATTTAGTGAGACCCTGTCTCAAAACAAAAATTAAAATTGGGCTGGGGGTGCAGCCCAGTGGTACAGCACTTGCAAAGTATCCTGGACTCAACTCCTAAGTACTGCCAAAAGAATAAATAAATAAAATAAAAAGCACTTTTAAAAATATGTACGTACATATATGTATATATGTGTGTGTATGTATATAAACATACATATGTGTATATATACATACACACATATATATGTACATACATTGCTTGTTTTTGTTTTTTGACACAGGATCTTGCTATGTAGCCCAGGCTGGCCTCAAACTTGTGAGACTCCTACCTCTGCCTCCCGAGTGCCACCACACCTGGGTACATGTTTTATTTTTATTTTATTGCATTATATTTTATATACATGTATATCTATATCTACGGCTGGGATTTAGCTCAGATGGTAGAGCGCTGCACTGCAATCTCTGAGGTCCCGAGTTCAATTCCCATCACCGCAAAAATGGGAGAAGGGCCTCCCAAGGCAATCCCGAAACAGTCAGCCATTGAAAACCCTGTGAGGGTCACTATGAGTCGGATACCAACTTGATGGCACCTAACAACAACAACATATCTATATCTATCTATCTGTCTATCTGTCTGTCTGTATGCATGTATGCACATATTAGCAGAGAAGCACTGTCAAATATACTGCCAGAAAATGAACTCCCTAGGCTGGAAGGCATTCAAGAAACGACTAGGGAAGAGTTGCCTCCTCAAAGTGGAAATGACCTTAATGATGGGAATGGAGTCAAGTCCCTGGGACCTCCTTTTGCTGATGTGGCAAGACTCAAAAGGAGAAAAAGCATAGTAGCTGCAACATTGGGATCAAACATAAAAAGATCATGTGTACACCACAGTGTTGGATAGTATTTCCTTCTGTGTATATACGGTCACTGTGAGCTGGATCAAACTCAGCGGCACCCAGCAATATATACATTATACACACACACACACACACACACACACACACACACACACACACACACACGGTATGGTACTGAAGGGTTGAACCCAGGACCTTCCACATACTTTGCTGCACCCCTAGCCCCTTTTTTAATATTTTATCTTAAGAAAAGTTCTCGCTAAATTACACAGGCTGCCTCTGACCTCGAACTTACAATCCTTCTGCCTCCGCCTCCAGAGTTGCTGGGATTACAAATGTGTGCTACCACACCAGGCCATGTATTTATTTTTAGTAAGTGCCCATTCTGTTTATAACAAAAGGAAATTTCTCATTCCCAAAAGGAAGAGAGAACAAACATCATTAGAAATACTAAGAATCGGAGGCAATGCACCCAAAAATCTGTGTCATAAACTCTAATTTTAAGAAATAAATTATGTGTATGAAGAGGTATACGAAAATGTTCTTTGAAAATAGATTGAAATAGTTATTTAAGGGATAGAATTTCGATTTTTGTTTTGTTTTGTTTTGTTTTTTTGTGGTACTGGGGTTTTTTGAACCCAGGGCCTCTCGCTTGCGTACTCTGCAAGTGCTGGACCACTGAGCTGCACCCTCAGCCCATTTTCTTACTTTTTGAGACAGGGTCTCACTAACTTACGCAGACTGCCTCTGGTCTTGAACTTGTGATCCTCCCGCCTCCGCCTCCCGAGCCCCGGGGATTACAGGCGTGCGCCACCGCGCCCGGCCTAAATTTGTTTTTTGAGGCCAGGTCTTGCTGCAGCCTGGGTTGGCCCTGAACTCAGGATTCTCTCATCCTGCCTCCTGAGCTCTGGGATTACAAGCATGCACCGCCACACTTGGCCTAAATGGTAGAATTTTTGTAATTTTTATTCTCTTCTCTAGACTTTATTTTATGTTTTTATGATGAATGTCCGTGAGTCCTTTCCTTCTTTCCCTCTCTCTTTCTTTCTTTTTGGCAGTGCTAGAGATAGAACCTAGGGCCTCACGCATGCTAGGCAAGCGCTCTACCACTGAGCCACTGGCCCTTAGCCCTATACACTAGTCTTATCATCAGAAAAATACTTTTCTCAAACAGTAGACAAACGACTCTCCCCACGTCACAGAACATAGAGAGACAATGATAAAACCTCAGCCCTGCAAGTCTGGCCAAGTTTGTGAGGCTGGCTCGGCCTCCTGAACCTTTTTCCACACTCAAGTGGACTCCGGCCCAAAGGACAAAGAACAGCGAGGAGGGGAGCCCACCTCAAATAACCGTCTAACCGTCACACTGCAGCAGGCCATACAACCACTAGTGGGTGCCTCGCGGTCCCCTGCTGCTCCTCCCCTGAACAAAGAGTGCTCTGATGGAGAAGTCAGGCCTCCTAAAGTCAAGGACAGGCACAGGCGGCCGAGAAAGAGGGTCGGGACCCGGTGAAAGTCTCAAAGTGGAGACAGGAGAGCTGGGGATTCACTTGAAAACTGCTGGAAGCAGCTCTAAGATCTGGGCAAGCGAAGGGGCAGGGGCGGTGGCAGAGCCCACTTTGGGGTCAGTTTAGAAAAGTGACTGTCTGGGTGTGAGTCTGTGAAGAGCAAACGCCCCTCCCAGCTCACGCGCCTTTAGTGACTCATTATTCACAGCCACAGCCAGCTGCCAGCTGGGGAATGGCAGTCATCTCTGACCCTGGAGGTCTGGGCCAGAGGGGTCTCCAGGAGAGGGCAGGAAGGGGGCCTGGAGACTATCTGGAGCAGCAGCTTGGAGGCCAGGGGTTCTCGGCAGCGAGAGCGCGGGCAAGAGGAGCCCCAGAGCCAAAGGCGAGCATCCTGAGGGGCCCGTGGCCGCTCCTGGCTAACCCCAGCCACAGGGCACCCATGTGCAGGCTCGCAGGGCATGGAGGCCTGGCGTGGGAAGAGGCCTCTCGCTGTCACAGGGCCGCCTGCAGGCTGACTCCAGAGAGAATGTGACCTCTGGAGGCTCTGTGGCCAGAAGGGAGGACGTTCCTTAAAGACCGCATCTAGCAGGGACAGCCAAGGAGACAGAGGGAAGACCTGGATGAGGGTGGAGCAGGCCAAGCAGGGACCCGAGTGCCCATCGAGCAACAGCCCCTGTAACAAGGTGCCAGGTGACAGAGAGGGGGCCAAGAAGACGGCTCTCATTTTTCTTTTTCTTTTTTTTTTTTTTTTTTTTTGCAGTACTGGGGGTTGAACCCAGGGCCTTGTGCCTGCATGCTTTGCAAGTGCTGGACCACTGAGCTGCACCCACAGCCCACTTTTTTTTTTTTTTTTTTTTTTACTTTTTGAGACAGGGTCTCGCTAAGTGATGCACACTGCCTCTGGTCTCGAATTTTCGATCCTCCTGCCTCCGCCTCCCGAGCCACTGGGATTGCAGGCATGCGCCACCGCACCCAGCTCAGTTCTCATTTTCCTGACACCTCATCCATGTGTTTTGGGAGCCCAAGGCCCTTTCAGCCTGCACACTCACAACCTCTCATGGGCACGCCATGCTCCTTCCAATGTCCCCAAGCCATCTCCCACCTGTCTTTCAGGATTCTCCACGCTCAGGGCACACCTGCCACTCTCCCTCACCCTCATTCCCTTCCTTTATCAGCCCCCTTTCTGATTTCGATGCCATTATAAGCCTTTGCACTGCCATCTCAAGGACAGGCCATGGGACATCCCCCATCGGAAGGTAATTCAATATTCACAACGGGCTTATCAAGTGGTATAAAACTATAAGCTGGGTGAGACAGATATGAAGGCAGATAAGACAGTCCCAGCTCAAGACGCCAGCCTAGACAGAGAAACCTACATAACTATGTGCCAAGTGTCACAGAGAGCAAGATAACTCGGCCTGCAGCCTACCCTCCGCCAGGGCCCAACTTGCAGAGCAACAGGGCCTTGTCCAGTGGACTGCTTATATCCGTGGCAGAATCTCCAGAAGTGTCCATGTCCAGTGACGAGACACCGAGAGGCAGGGTTGGCCACCGTGGGGACGTTCCACCCTCTCCCAGGGAGAAGGTGCAGAAGAGGCCAGGGCGTGCCTTTGCCCGCTATCCCTAGGTAGGAGCAGTGCTCAGGCTGACTGGGGGCACCCCTGCCCGCCGGAGGGCTTTGTTGGAGAGGAGCACAATTCTAGAGGCCTTGCCAAGCCAGGTTGGCATCTGAGTAATTATATTAATGAATCTCTGAGTTACAAAATCTAATATTAGACGGTGGCTTTGGTACCATCATCCTCAGCTACTGTCCCATGTGGCCAGGAACACTCCTGGGCAGCGCACGGCTTGAACAGACCATGTGTGCACACACATGAGCCGGGGGGGGGGGGGGGAGAGAGAGAGAGAGAGAGAGAGAGAGAGAGAGAGCAAGCGTGCGAACACAGCAAATGTGTGTGCGGTGTTCAATTTAAAAGAAATGCATGTATTTGAAACGGTGCCCAGAGATCTGTGTGCTGGGCTTACTTGGTAAACTATGATACCATAAATAAGTGAGAGAAATCTGGCCAGTCCTCAGGGCAGGGGCCGCTCCCTTGGCCCTCCCTGGCTGGCAGTACCCGGTTATTGCTCTGAGCAGCAAAGGCTTTTGTGTTGGAAGCCAGTGCCACTCCCCATAGAGTTCCCTTGGCCCCATGCAGGTGGACCCTGGTGCCCTGCCTCCCTGTGCATGCTCGTTAGCTGTCTCCATACCAAGACCTAACTCAAAAGTCAGCCTGGATGCAGCCTGCGGCCCAGCTGGTCCCCCGTCCGTGCAGGCCGGACCACTGCACAACTACCATCATGGCCATTATCTGCTGGGCTCAGCCGGGTGAGGCCAGCAGAAACCATGACCTAGTTGGCCACGCTATGCGTGTGGTCAGAGACAGAGGGCGCCAAGTCAACTGCAGCCAGGTAGGAGAGCAAACAGACAAGACATGCAGGTGGGAGAGAAAGTGTGTGTGTCACGATCACGAGAAGTCTCCCGCAAGTGAGAGCACGTACCATAAAGCCAGAGGCCTCCAAAGCCCAGGGCAAGAGGAAAGCTCGGCTCCCCTGTGCTACTGGTTTGTCTGTTTCATCTGCAAAGCCTCTTGGGGGTGCTGTCCGGCCCTGGTCACTGGGTCTGGGAAATTGGCTGTTTGGTTTTTGTTTGTTTGTTTGTTTGTTTTGCAGCATTGGGAGGTTGAACCTGGGTTTCATGCATGCTTTTCAAAGCCCTCTACCACTAAGCTGTACCTCCAGCCCATTTTTTACTTTTTAATTTGAGACAGGGTCTCGATAAATTACACAGGTTGCCTGCCTCAGCCCGCAAGCCTGCACGCCTCCGCCTCCACAGTCACTGGGATTACAGGCTATGCTCCCCTTAAACTGGCTGGGTATTTTTGGTGCTGTTGTTTTGTCTTGTTCTTCATTACTGGAGGCTGAACTTTGGGCTTGGCACATGCTAGGCAATTGCTCTATGCTCTACTGCTGAGCTCCATTCCCAGCCCTTTCAATTTTTATTTTGAGACAGGGTCTCACCTAATTGCACAGGCTGCCTCTGGCCTCAAATGCATGGTCCTCCTGCCTCAGCCTCCCTGGTCGCTGGGATTACAGGTGCGCCCCACCAAGCCTGGCTGGGAAACTGTGTTTTATGGAAATGCGTCCCTGCCCTGGGACCGGCCCACTGAGAAGGTTTCACAGGCCTGGCAGCTGAAGTCCCCTGTCAGGTGCACGTGGGAAGAATTGGTCTGACAGAAAAGGGAAGTGGCAGCTTTCGGTTTTTGAAAACTTTGGTTGGCAGTCGGGGATAGCTGTTTGTTGATCTCTCCTCGTTTTTTAAATAACAGGTGCAGGATCCACACCAGTGCCCTGCTGCCTGGCAGGGCTTGCTCTGGGACTGTCTTACCTGCTAGGATTCTCTGAGGTTCAAGAAGGGAAAGACAGGCTGGGGGTGTAGCTCAGTGGTGGAGTGCTTGCCTGATATGAATGATGAGAAAAAGAGAAAAAGAGAGCAAGAGAGGGAGAGAGAGAGAGAGAGGCAGGAGAGAGAGGCAGGCGCGGGTGCACAACTATAATCTAGAAACTCAGGTGGCGGAAGCAAGAGGAACGGGAGTTCGAAGGCAGAGGCAGCCTACGTAACTTAGCGAGACTCTGTCTCAAGATAAAAATAATTAAAAATAGGCTGGAGGTGCAGCTCAGTAGTAGAGTGCTTGCAAAGTAGGCACAGGACCCATGGTTCAACCTCCTACTCCAGTAGAGCAAAATAGATAAGTGGGGGCAGGGGAAGGGGGAGAAGACTCCCAGAAGCCCCCGATTCCCTAGTAAAGGTCTCTCAGCCTCAGACCGCTACACACGGCCAATGAAAAAGCAGGAAGCATAGATGGAGGGGATTCCGAGAGGCAGCCGGGCAGCCCACTTGGCCACCAGAGTTGAGGGACGTCCTGAGGAGCAGGTATGGCTGGGCTCCCAAAATCTCCCTCCAAGCAGGGTTTTTCGGCCTCTGCAGGTGAGACACGGGTGACCCGATGAGCCTTGTTCCCAGGATGGTCCACAGCACCTGCTCCCACTTGTGACAAACAGAAGTGTCTGTGGATGCTGCCAGATGTTCCCTGAAGGGCAAAGTCGCCCCTGGCTGAAAGCCACTGCTCCAGCGTAACCAAGGAGCCTGGGTTTCCGGGGCCTGAGGGGCTTCCTGGGACAGGATGAGGGACTTTCAGTGCTAAAACCAGGAGACTCCTGGGCAAACCCGGGCGGGTTTGTCATCCGCAGGCACGGCCCCTGAATTAACTCCAACACCCCTGCCTGCCAACAAAGCAAATCTCCCCTGCGCTCAGGGATGGGAGGACCAGCTCTTCAGCACCCCGCAGGGAACTGCTTCTCAGGTACCTGAAAGATGTCGGCCCCCCTCCCTGTCTCCTGTCTCCCAGGGCCACAATGTTGACAATGCTGTCCTCACCTCGTCCCTCCCGGGCCCATCTCCCTACACCACTGCCACCAGGAGGCTCTCTGAGGCCTACCCCAAATTGCTCACATATTTCTTCTGTTACTAAGGCTGACACTGGCCTAAGACTTCTAGCTGGGGAAGCAGCCACACCCTGGGGGGACGGGGGTGAAGAACACAGGTCTGTCCACATTCAACTTCCCCTCAACACGGGGCCCCAGAATTGGGGAGAGGCAACCCGGGAGACTGAAAGACAGGGCAGAGCGTTCCTCTCCCTCTTCATGCGTGGTCAAGGCGATACGGGGCAGGAGACACCCCAGACCCTCTAGAGCCCACTGCCCTGTCGCTGGAACTCCGAGGGGCAGAAGGCCTGTCTCACCCCACCCAGGTCCCCACCCAAGGGATCTCACCCTGGTCAGCCCCCGGCTCAGCACCCACCCACCCCCAAGGGCCTCCTCCCTTTGAAGGCTACTCTTCACTTGCTCCCCCAGGGAGCGTTCCTGTTACTAAGGAAACAATGATGTCATGTGGCCGGGTGGGGCTGGAGGTCCCTCCTACCGCCCCCTAACTACCAGTAGGTACCATGCCTGCTGACGTCACTGCTCAGAAATTTATAGCCCAGCACGGGTATTTATAAGGTGGCTCTGGTGTGACCACATATTCAGTGTGGGGCTGGTAGCTATTTATAGTCAGGAGATATACACTTATTACACCCCCTGTCTGTATTCTGGGCCACCTGTTATATAACTGCCATTATGCAATAATGCCCATTATATAATAATTATGTGCTAATGGGGATATAATCCGCAGGCGTAATAAGGACTCGCTCCCCAAGGGCTGCACTCAGCTGGCCTCCTGCAGGTCGCCCCGGGGATCTCCTGACTACTCCACGCAGCTCCGCCCAGTCCAGAAGAGTCACCAGGTGTCACCCTCCTCTCCGTGCTTCTCCGTCTCTCCGCGAGCCGCCTTCCCTGGACTGGCAGACCCAGTACAAAGACCCCTCTGGACTCCTTCCCCAGGTCCTGTCTGCTTTCTCCTCTGCCTGGCTCCACCCAGCCCTCCACAGTATGTTTAAGCTTGAGACAAAGATAGGATGGAGTGACTGACAACCTGCCCTGCTTCCCCATTACAAGACTGGAAGCCTCCTGGATGCCAGGCCAGCTGGCAGAGGGACCGCCCCACACGGGGAGCACCCTGGTCCTCCAGGCAAGACTCAGGGGCCAGGCACTGAGGCCAGGCCAGGCGTGGCCAAGGAGGCCTTTTCTCTGCCCCTCTTCTGCCTCTGCCCCCTCTTCAGGCAGGCACCAGGCCACAGAGTAGGGGAGGCTGCCACACTCACTTCCCCAGCGGTCCAGGCCACACTGGTCCAGGTCTGCCCCCGGGTGGGGCGGTGATCCCGGCCGCTCAGACACCACTACACACTCCACTCAACACCCTTCTCCCAGGAAGGACAGGCTGTAACTGTCACCTGGGGAGGAGACAGGGACACTGGCTATGTACCTGGGACAATGGGGCACAGGTACAAAGGTCGGGGGGGCAGCAAAGTGAAGGCTACAGTGGCACTCAGCACAGCCAGTTCAATTGGCCCACACGCACCGTCTGCTCTTACACCAGACCGCTCTGAACGTCAGAGCTGCTCGATTTGTGAAGGGATGAAAACCATCACAAGAACGGACATGGATCTGTGACGTGAGGCTCTAGCAGCCACCGGGGAAGCTGGCTGCCTCTTACACTTCTCTACTTTTGAAATTTTCACAAAGAGTGTGTTTTACTACTATAATAAAAAATTGAACACATTGCTTAAAAAGAGTCCTTCTAAGACCCCACTACAACAGGTCTAGGGCTGGGATTTAGCTGTTGGTAGAGCGCCGCACCGCAGTCTCTGAAGTCCCAAGTTCGATTTCCAGCGCCACAAAAATGGGAGAAGGATGAGGCAATCCACTCCCAAGGCAATCCCGAAACAGCCATTGAAAACCCTATGAGGGTCACTATGAGTCAGACATGACTCGATGGCACCTGACAATAACAACAACAACAACAACAGTTCTGGTCTCCGAATCCCATGCCGTAGGAACGAGTTTCTGCTGCTCTTGGGGTCGTGGATGTGCCCGACAGGGTCCCTGGCTTACTACATGGGTCTGGGTCAGCCTGGCAGCTCCCTTACACAGTCCCTAGGCCCACAGCTCTGGCACACGGAGAGACCACAGTGCAAGGAACGGAGGAAGAGTGTGAAGCCAGGCACTCGGAGGCAGGCCTGTGAGTCCAGCAAGCACACGGAACGCAGGCTGGATCCCCGTTCCCCAGGCTGCATCGTTGCAGGGTTGCACTGTCCAGGCATGGGAAAATGGCCCAGGACATATGGGGAAGAGGGAGGGCTCGGAGTTTGGCCTCTGTGTGAACAAAGGTACCTGAGGCCCTAACAGGGGAGAGGTGAGAGGTAAAATCCACACAGGTGGCCTTCTGCCCCATGTCTGTTTCTTCCAGGCCAGAGGTTCCCAGCAGGGGAGCGGGGGATGATGTCTGGGGACATTTTTGGTTGTCACACCTCAGAGCGGGAGGTGCTGCTGCCATCCAGGGGTTTGAGGCCAGAGATGCTACTATTCACCTGATGATGCCCAGGACAGTTTGTCCAGCCCGAAAGTCAAGCGCCACGGCTGAGAAACCCTGCTGTAGGGGAGCTGATTCCAACAGCGAGAGGTCAGGTGCGGACTTCTTAGCCACAGAAGCAAAGGGAAACCTTGAAGCGCAGGGCAGCCCCTGCCAGGCCCCAGCCCTTGGGGTGTTGGGAAGGGCTTCTATACACAAAGCCCCAGAAACTGCAAACTTAAAGAAAGGCGTGAAGGCAACCCTCCAGTATTGGGGCAGGGGGATGGAGAAAGGAAGGAAGGAAGGAAAGAAGCAAAGAAGGAAGGAGCCTGGTGTGGTGGCGCAAGCCTGTAATCCCAGTGGCTCGGGAGGCAGAGGCAGGAGGATCACAAGTTCAAGACCAGAGGCAGTCTGCATAATTTTGCAAGAGTCTACCTCAAAAAAAAAAAGTAAAAACAAAGAAAAAAAATGGGCTGGAGGCGGCAGCTCAGTGGTCCAGCACTTGCAAAGCACGCAAGCGCGAGGTCCTGGGTTCAACCCCAAGTACAGAAAGAAAGAGAGAGAGAAAGGAAGGGAGGGAGGGAGGGAGAAACAGAGGGAGGAAGGAGGTGAAAAAAGAAAGAAGGAAGGCAGGAAGGAAAGGGGAGAGAGGGAAGAAAAAAGAGAAGGAGGAGAAAGGGGTAAGGGGCTGGGATGTCGCTCAGCAGCAGAGTGCTCACCTAGCACGGTCGAGGCCCTTGGGTTCCGTCCCTAGCACTTCAAAAAGAGAAAAGAAAGAAGGGGTGAGGATGAGGGTCCATGCGAAGGAGCATAAAAGGTAACAAATCTCGGATTATTACAGAACTTACGGCAATCACCTGGTTAATAAGTACAATTACACTCACTCTTACTTCATACTATGATTCCAAGCAGACTCCCAGGAAAAGGGCATGATGGAGCAAGGATCTGGGATCACAAAACCCAGCCCGCCTGGCCCTGCACCTGGCCTTGCACACTGCACCTGCGAGGTCTGCAGTCGGGGGGCCTATCCCGCCCTTCAGGAAGGTGTGATAAGAAGAGCTGTCCACATGGGGTGGAAGCATCCAGATGGCTGGACCCCGGCCGCAGTCTATGCTAGCAAGCTGCCCCTCCAGGTCCGGAGCAGCAAGCTGGGAGGTCGGGAGGGACAGAGAAGCCAACGCTGAGGGCAGGGCCGGGGCTACTCTCTCTCTCTACCCCACTGGCGCACGGTGGCTGGGGGAGCCGCTGAGTTGAGTCCCAAGCTGGGCTCCAGTACCAGCGCCCACACGAGGCCTTCTCCTCTGGTATGGCCAAGGCCAGCCATCTCAGGGAAGGTATCTGAGGTGCTCAGTGACCTGGAGCCTGGGGTCCAGGGCGCCTTCTGCTGGAAACTCATCAGGTGACCCCAGTCCCTTGACATCTCCCCTGCAGGGTGGGTCTAACACCACCTGCCCTTTCTCTATCGCCCAGCCATTGTGAAGAGGAAGTCAGCTCCGTGGCTGGCGAGACGGGGCTGGGAGCTTGCTGTCTTTCAGGCATCTGCAGGCCCTACCTGTACGGGTCAAGGTGTGGGGCAGGCAGGTCGTCTTCCAGAGAGCCTCCCTGGAGCCCAGGTCTGACCTGCCAACTCCTTGCTGCACACAGAGACCCCTGTGCGTGTCACCGAGCGTGCAATGCCCCCCGGAAGCACCGGTTTAGAACTAGAATTAGCACAAAATTTGGCGGAGTTAATGTAGGGCGAGAACCTAGCCCAGTGCTGAGACCACACTGGGTTTCCAACGGAAAGACAGAGTTAAAAGATGGGACAGTCTCCTCCCTTCATTGATGGGGGACAAGAGGTTGGTGGGCACCTGCACAGACAGGTGCTTTTTAAGTTACTGAGTGACCCTCAAGTAGCAGCAAATGGAGGCCCTGGCCCTAGGGAGGCAGTGGTATGCGATGGCTTCGCTACGACATTAAAAATGGGGAGAAGAGCCAGAATACCCCCTACCGATAGGCCATGGCAACTGGTGGGGGGGACAAGTCACTTGGGAGACAGGCCCAGGAAGGGCAACCCCAAAATAGACACATTTTTTAAATCCCCAGAGGAGCCAGAAAATCAGGTATTAGCCTGCACACAGACAAAGTGAGGAACCCCGGCACCCCAGGGAGCGAAGCCAGGTCCAGCCAAGGCTCCCAGCCCCAGCCCTGCTGCCTTCTGGGACCCTGTTCCAATGCCAACAGCCCTTCGGCTCGAACGTGCTTAAAATGGCGACAGCGGCCTGCAGGGCCGGGCGTTTGTCGTGCTGTTTTCCACGGTGCCCTCGGTGCCAAGAAAAACCTATCATCAGAAATGCCATCAGCTATATTTATCTATCTCTCAGCCCCCCAGCCTCCTCCTCCCGTCTGCCAAGCAAGCCCTGCGAAGCCCCCCCTCACCCAGTGGGCACACGTCCCTGGTGCTGATGCCCGTGACCACCTGCCCAAGCCTTGGTCTCCGCTGCTCACTCCCTCCCTTCCTGAGCCCCGGCGATCAGCAGGCAGCACCCCTCTTACCAGTAGCTCAGGGCACACCCGCATGGGCTGCCGGCACCCACGGCCCACCCTCGGCAGGTGCCAGCCCGGGTGCCTCTTGTCCCCAACACGGGGTGAGCGCGGCTCTCCATCTCCTCCCAGCCTCGACTCCTGACCCACACCAGCCTGGGCAGTCCCAAGCCTGAGTCTTAAGCAAGCGGCAGGCCTGGCCCAGCACAGTGGCACACGCCTGTCATCCCAGGGACTCAGCAGGCGGAGGCAGAAGGGTCCAAGTTTGAGGCGGGGAGCAGCCTGCATCACCCAGCAAGACCCTGTTTCAAGATAAAAAATAAAAAAAGGGGCTAGGGGAACAGCCCAGTAGTAGGGACCTTCCATGTGCGAGACCCTGGGTTCAACTCCCAAGTACTGCAAAAAAAAAAAAAAAACGAAAAGGAAAAAAAAAAAAAACAGTGGCGGGCCTAGGGCCTCTGGCCACCCTTCCCAAGAAGACGCCTGGCCACCAGGTGACCTGTGGCCCTCTCCACTTCGTTCTCTGCTGTGGCATGGGAGGCCCCGGCCTGTGTCCTGAGACAGGAACACCCGAGAAGTGTGCGCTCAAGGGCCCTCCACCCTCTTCCCATCCAACCAAGAGGGAAGTGGCAGAATCAGGGACCAAAAGGGGAGAAGGGCGAAGTCAAGATCCACGGCTCCCGAAGTCCACAGCTGTGGAGTCCCCTGCAGACACAGGAGCAGGGGCATGTCACGCGGAGCCAGGCGCTTGGGACTTTCCCCTACCAGAGGAGCAGGCTCCAACCTGAGCCTGTCCACCCTGAGGCCCGGCGCGCACACAGTGCCCACCGACGTTTATGGGCTGGATCAAAGGCTCTGCCCTGACCCCGAACCTCCTCCTGGGGCTCCGAGGGCCTCTCCCGCCAGGCCCCCCGAGCCCCCAACTCAGAAAGGCGTTCTGGAGAGCCAGCTCCTTTGAGAATGAAGCAACCCAAATAAAAATTTTAAAACCCAGAAGCTCTTTCTCTCCGGCCCCCTCCCCCTCCGCTGGCAAATGAAAACAAACAAGAAATCAAAGAGGCCTTTTGTGAGAGCACCGCGCTGACACGGCTGGGGCCTTTGAAAAGACTTCTGAATCGGACACTGAAGGATAAAATAACTGAAGCGTGGCAGCTCCTGAGACAAGGCAGGGGCGGGGGACGGGGTGGAGAGGAAAAGGGGTGGGGAGGCAGCCACCTTCACCAGGCAGCCGGGGGACACGCACGGTCCCCTGTGCCCAGCTGCTGCAGGGCGCCAGGACGGAGGAAGGACATGGCGCTGGCTTCGCTGCCCTCTGGTCTGCTCTTCCTCTACCTCTGTGTCTCCCCAACATGGGAGGGTGGGTGAGAAGGGCTCTGACGCCCACTTCATGGGCACTGAGTGCTGAGCTCACCCCAAGGGAGCCCTGTGAACCTTGCTGCCCTCCAGCTGCACACGCATGGGATGGAGCTTTCTAGAAGTCACCATGAGCTTGCTGGGCACATGAAGGATTTTCTCCTTGGAGACTGGGAAGCTCCGAGACCAGGGCCTTGCCCACAGGAGGCTAAGTGTGCACTGCATGGATAAAGGAAATTCTTCTGTCCTTTGGCAGTGCCAAAAAGTAAACCAAGTCCTCAGGAAGTCCTTCTGCATATCTGGCCCCTCGCCCTCCTGCTGCAGAGCGGCCTACTTCTTCTAGGTGGACGGTGGGGCACAGCTGGCCACCATGCCCGTAATTATGGGCTTTGCCATCCGGCTTGCTCCTGCCCACTCAGGGTCTGCACCCCGTGGTTCAAGCTCAGACAAGGGTAGTTCTTCTTTGCCCTTCAGCTGCTGCCCCGAGTCAGCCAGCACAGCGAGTGCTTCCTCAGGACCCCTGTGTGCCGCAGGCCGTGGGGCTCCTGACTACGTGGCCAGATGGCACTGTGAACAAAAGGGACAGGGCCAGGTTGTCAGGGGAGCCTGCAAACAAGCCCATGCCCCAGGACCAGCTCGGGGCAGTTCTGCTCTCCTCTTGGGGGTTATGGCTGACCCCCCCAAGGGGGTGGCCTGAGTCTCATCATCCATCCGCAGTACCTGCAGCCAAGCACCCTGAGCCTCCTTGACAGACACAAAGGGGACTAGAGTGGCTCCGCAGGGCGGGGGCCCACGTGGTCACACAGGCCCTGCAGCCAGCGGGCTGCGCCAGCTGTGCTGCGGTTCCCAGGTACTGTGAACAGGAGCTCTCCATTTTTGCTTTGCCCCGGGCCCTGCACTGTAGGCAGCCAGAAGAGATCCCATGGTGCTTGGAGTTCTGTGCTCAGTTTCGAACCCTCCAATTTAAGAGGGACCAAGACAAACCAGAGGGCCTCGGCGGGTAGTGACCAATATGGCAAGGGCCCAAGGACCTACTTCAAACGTCGGAGGCTGGCGGAACTGGAGATGCTAGGCCTGGAGAGAAGACAGCTTCCGGGGGTGCAGGATGGAAATGGGGAGTGAGTGCAGCCTTTTGACGTGTTACAGAGACACGAGCTTTCACCTGGGGATGGAAACCAGGCCAACAGGTAAAGGGGATGGACAGACAGGCTGGGCTGAGTAAATCACCCCAAGCCTAAGCAAAGCAGCTGTGGCCACGGCTGGCCTGCCATGTGCCAGCACCGCTACCTAGAGCTGGTTCACTCCCATGAGCTACCCTCTGAGCTAGAGAACGAGAGATGTCACAACCACTAAAGCTGACCTTTGAACAACAGTGACGTTACTTACAGGACATTCTAAAGAGGACCCTATGCTGGGCACCATGGGACAAATCTGTAATCCTAGCTATTTGGGAGGAGGCAGAAACGGGACGATGGCTGTGTTTGAGGGCAGAGGCAGCCTGTTCAACTGAGAGAGAGCCTGTCTCAAAACAAAAACAGAGACTGGGGTGCAGCTCAGTGGTAAAGCTCCTGCCTAGAATATGCCAGGCCTTGGGTTCAACCTCCCAGCACAAGGAAGGAAGTAAAGAAGGAAGGAAGGACAGACAAGAAAAGAGAAAAGAAGGAAAGAAAGAATAGAGGAAGAGAATGAGGAAGAGGAGCCTATGTTATGTTGAAAGATAATCCATAGATTTCACTAACGTCACTAATCAGGTCCCTAGGCCCTGTGGTCTTCGCCAGTCCTGGCACCAGATGGTACTGCCTCAAAGACACAGACCAATGGCATCTCTAGGCCTTGAGAAAGGGGGCAATAGGTACTGTTGGCATGGTGGCCAGGGTAGGGGTGGACCCTGAGAGGTAGCTGCGCCCCACTGGCAGCCTCCTACACCTCACATCAGAACCACCGGATGCACTGTGCGACCAGCAAAGCCCTGGGGAGCATGACCAGCATAAGCCACACCGTGGCAGGGCCAACACAGCCGAGCCGTGCCCTCTGCCACCGAGGAAGGAGCCTGAGAGCCAGGGCCAGGCCAACCCCGGCCCTGAGCGAACGGGGAGTCAAACCAGAAGGGCAACTTCACCCCTGAAAAAGCCTGCTTAAGACAGAGCCTCAGGTGCCAGCCCCTCACCCTGGGACCTGGAGCCGAGGAGGGAGGCAGAACGTGGGTTCAGAGCGTCACAGGGAACCACAGGACAGCACAGCCGGCCCAGGCCACAGCGGGGAAACGTCCAGGACAAATGACCCGGCTCCTTTAACAACACCTGCAAAAACTGCCAGGTAAGAAATCAAGATGGAGGAGGGAGAGAGGGAGGACAGCAAGGAGGATGCCGACTACGGGGACGATATCGTCTCTGCCACCACCACTGAGCGAGGGGCCGACCGTGGCAAGGCACAGGCAGCCTTCGCTGGATCTTCATTCAAACCATAAACAAAACTAAGGTGATAATGAGGGAACTGGAAATGTTAACCAGGTGCCTGATGGTACTAAAGGAGTGATTGATGTTTTGTGCAGGTGCGCTGGTGATCGTCGGGGTCCATGTTTCGAGAGCCCTTGTCTTTAGAGACGTGCACGGTAATGCTCACCGACGAGAGCCTGTGATGCCAGGGTCTCCTGGGAGACAGCCCAGGCCACTGTGCAGCTTGGAGACAGAGGGATGGACTGAGACTGGCCCTGAGTCAGGGGCTGTCGGCGCCAGAGACAGGTGGGGGTCCTCAGTGTGTAAAGCCTGGACATGGGAAAGGCCACCACCTGAGCACGCTTCCACAGTGGGCCACCGCGCAGGCCTGGCAGGCGGACGCTGGCAACTGCACTTGCACAAGAATTTGATTAGTTGGAGGTCTTTCCCTTTGCCAGCGCCCAGGCCTCGGTGTCGGGGGACGTCTCATCTTTACCCTCGGGGTGCTGAAGGCGATCTGGGGACAGTCTGGCCTGGCTGCCCGACCTGCCCAGCCGACTGGCAGAGGTGGCCTGGCCTCCACCAGGCCACCTGCTCTGCAACACCCCCTCGGGATGGAAGGGTACCCCAGGAAAGGAACGTCCTCCTCCCCGTGGCCAGGCTCTTTGACCCTGCCCTGCCTCAACCTCCCCTCCTGGAGGCAGACAGCCTCTGCGTGGTCAGACTCCCCCCACTGGAGCTGGGTCCTAGGAGGGGAGGTCTCCGCGCCATGCCCACACCTCCCCAGTTCCCTCCCAACTATGTCATCTCCTGAAGCCTCTGGCACCGCACGGGCCCAGGAGGACTGTGGGTGACCATGGCACTTGGCAGTGACGCCATGCCCCCACATTTACCACCAGGTCAAGCTCGCTGTCATCCAACCCAGCACCACCAGCTCAGTCTGGATCTGGCTCTTGGGCCCAGTTGTAAGGGAAGAAAAACCCTTCAGCATCCAAAGGAATTCCCGTCCTAGCATGGTGCCCCCCCCCCCCGCCCCTGCCCCCATTTATTAAACTGCGGCTCTGCTGACTGTGTCGGGGGGGGGAGGGGGCCACCGGCTTGGAGAAGGTGGTGCCAGGGAATCAACGCCTTTTGGTGACTTGGCCAAAGGCAAGACACTTTGCAGCACATCTAGGTGGCCTGGAGCCATGCCCACTGTGGGCCCTCTCGAGACCACTGATCCAACTCCAAGGAGGACCAAGCAGCGAAGCTGAGCCAGCTCCCCCAAACTTCCTTCAGAAAGGTAGACTCAGATTCCAGCCATCCCAGAAAGAAAAACTTGACCTTCATTGGAATTATCTGGAGCCTGAGGCCTGGGTCACAGAAGACATGTCCTCAGCTCTCTACCCAACACCTGCTGAGGACGCTCAGCCCGAGCCTGGCCAGAGGTGGCCTTGGCCACATTCGATGGGCTATGAATTCACCCGTATTCTTGGGTGGATGATCTCATTAGCTGAGGGCTGGGGGCGCGCTTCCCCGGACACCTGCCTGGGCAGTGCAAGGGCCAGGAGGCCGGCCAGGAAACAGTCTCCTTCCTCACCCACACTTCATCCCACCTCAGGCCCGTGGTGGCAGCAGTCAAGACTCTGGTCGAAAATGACAGGGGCCAGGGAAACAACCAGACCACCGGAGACAGAGACGGGGAGGAGGAAGGCAGCTTAGGAGAAAGGTGAACATCGATTCCCGCCATAGACGGCCCTTGGGCTCCAAGTTCTAAGCCCAGAAGGTGCAGAACCCGCTTTGGAGGAGCAATCTGGTGGACACATGGACAAGCTCCTAGCTCCACGCAACCCCCGGCCCCTCAAGCATCGCCAGGCTCACGCCCTCCCCGCTGCCTCCTGCCATACGGACAGAGAGTGAGGGAGAACTTTCTATTTTTTCTTAGTCTCTTTTCCAAAGAGAAAAAAAGAAAAAAAAAAAGATGAAAGAAAATCCAAGCTGGAGGGACAGGGAAGGAGCGGCACTGGGCCCTTCTGTACAAAGGGTGGCGATGGGCATGCAGGCCCGGTACAGGCCTAGAAGGATCCATAGAGGCAGGAATGCCCAGTTCCATGTCCTCTCCTGTCAGCCAGTCACCAAAGCAACGTCTCCAAATGAGAGGGAATGAGCGAGAAGAGAGGCCTCCAAGGCTACCTGCTCCTCCCCAGAGCTCTCATACATACATATACTTATATATATGTACATATGTATATGTATACACACACACACACACACACACACTCGGCAACACTTGATCTCTGCTATGGAAGCCCCCTCCCCAATTTTATTTCTGGACGCAGTCATATCATTCCTCCCAACTTCCCAAATAGGCAAAGGGGTGACCACGGCAGTTGTAATAGACTTTTCTTTTTTGTGAATGGACAGGAAGGAAGACATAGAGGCACACACTCACAGGAAAGACCCGTCTGGGAGAGAGCAGAGGCGAAGCCACATTCTCTCACATTCACGTAAAAAGAGGAAGAAGGGAAATGAGGGGGAAAAAAACCTGGAATGGCAGAGAGGAAACACACACACACACACACACACACACACGCAGAAAGGTTTGGTAGCCCTCTCATTACAAGTTGGTTGGGTATAATGTAAACACACTTCTGCCTTGCTTAATCACAGAGTGCCGCCCGTTTAGGTTTCAAAGGCGGCAGTAAATTGGGCGTAGCTGAGTGGAGGCTAAAAATTAACCAGCCATCTCTGTTTCAATTTGTAAGAAAACAAAAGCGGAAAGAAATTATAAAAAGAGAAAGGGAAAGGGGGGGGGAATAAAAAGGACTGGTGCACTAAACCAGCTCGACCCAAAACACAGGGTGAGGTTGGACAAGTAAAGAGGAGGCGAGGAAGTCCCTGGGACACAGAAAGGAAAGGAAATTTTGCATGTTTGTTTGTTTGTTTGCTTGAGACCGCTTTCACGACAAGCCGCTCCGTGCCAGGCCTGCTCCCCAAGCAGAGGAGCCTGGGCCTGCTCGGTGGCGGGCACTGGCCCTGGGGCCGCTGTTGCCAGAACGAGGTGAGGGCAGAGCTCAAGGCTTCCCGACTGTTTTCATGCCCTCTAGGAAATCCAGTTACTTTCATGATCCCCGACGGCCAAATCCCAGCCCCAGCAGCTCCCAGCCAGGCATCTGGGCCCCAGGATTGGCCTGGCTGCCTGCTCTCCTCTTTCCTATTCACGTGGCTGCACATGCGGGGATTTCACTGCCCCTCTCTCCTCCGAACTGCTGCCCACCCCGCTTGTGCCAAATCTGCCTTTTCCTGGGACTAGAAATGAAGCCACAGAAAAGCCGGCACCTGCCCCGACGAGGACTTTTTCTGGCTCATTTTAAAAGCGAGCGGCGGCCACTGATCTGGCTGCCACTGCCGTTTGTTTCAGACCCTCGCCGTCCATCAGTGGGTGACACTGGGCCATCCGAGTCCTGTCCTAAGACCCATGCATCTTTCTGATCTGATGAGCCCTCCAAAGATGGAGCTGCACAAAGTGGACACCGTGGCAAGGGAGGAGAGGAGGAAGAGCAGGGGGTGGGGGGAGGACAGAAGAAGGGAAAAAGGGGGGAAAAGGCACCCGGAACTTTGATGCAGGCCCCGGCCGACCGGGCACACGAGCTAGGCCCATGGCGTGCTGTCATTTAGAAATAAGAGGAGCAACAAATGGAACAAATGCCAGCAGGTAAAACAAAGCAAACTGAGTGGGGGAAAGGTGGAGAGTGACCTACCCGGAGTGTGGACAAAGTAAGCCAGATAAAGATCCAGTTCTTTGATTGTGACTCCAATGTGATGTGGCTGCACGCACAGGCCGGGGTTCGAGCACTGGGGCGACTTGTAGAGCCGCTCCCCGTCAGTACTTTCCAGGGGGATTCCCTTAAACAAAATCACCATGACCAGGTCCAGCCGCCACACCTTGTCCGCCTGGCGCAGGCAGTCAATCCGCCGGATCTTGCCCTTCTGGTCGGGGTTGGAGAGCACGCAGCAGGGGGGCTTCTTGCCCGTGATGGTCAGCACGAAGTCCTCGCGGAACTCGGGCCGGATGTCCTTGCGCAGCTTGGCCAGCAGCCGGGATGCCCACTTCTGCTTGATCTCGGGCTTCTCGCCCAGCAGCTCATCCTTCACGGCGCGCTCCTCGTCCTTGGACATCCGCTTCTCGTGCTTCTTGAAGTACTTGCGCTTCCGCGCCTGCAGGTTGAACCAGGTGTAGGAGAAGGCGCGGACATGAGGCAGCAGCGCCTCGATGAACGGGTGGAACTCATCCTGCAGGCGGCAAGCCGGGAGCATGCGGGGCGAGGGAGGACAGGAGGAGGGGAAGACGGGATGGGGGAAAGAGAGAAGGAGAAAAGCAGCGTTAGAAGGGGGGGGCACAAGGAAAACCGCCTTCTCCTCCTCCTCCCTCCCCCCAGCAATTTTCTCCTGCGATTGTTCTACGGAAGTGTGGTTGGAAGCCACCACCAGCTTCGCCAGTCACTTGCTCCCATTGCAGCCTCAGCAACTAGACAGAAGCACAGGGAGCCTGTCCACACACCTATTCTCTCTCTCTCTCCCCCTCTCTCTCTCTCTCTCACTCACTCACACACGCGCGCAGACAACGCTGCCGTCCACACACACGCTGCTGGTACCCCCGCCGGGCTCTGTCGCACCCATGACATCTTCACGTTCTATCTCGGCCTGTGAACTCAGGTCAGCTCGCCCCAGCGCCATGTCCATCTGCACAGATGCTCATGGGGGCACACGAGGGGCAGGCAGGGGCCGCTGCCTGTCCCGTACCAGACACATTTTTGGCTGCCCCCAAGAAGATAGAAAATGACATCCAGGAGCGATTGAGGAAACCGCTCTGGATCTCCTTTCCCCAGCCTGTTTGCATTTTCTTTTCTCTTGATTCAGTTGGAATATCCATCCCGGCATTTTTTTTTTAAATCAAACCTAAATCCTAAATATGTGATTGCAGCTTTGTTATCAGCACCAATACTAATGTTAATCACAGTCATAATGAACAAAACACTTCTTGTTAGCACAAATAAGGTGGTTGTCTCGGCCACATTAGGGTTAAAAGCTTACAGGGTCGTCCTTCGGCCCCTTCCCCAGCCTCCCAAGACCCCTTCACCGTCTTTCCCACTCAGTCAGGTGACAGAGGGCTGGGCTCTCGGCTTTTTGCTTTTTTTTTTTTTTTCTTGCTTGTTTGCTTGTTTGAAGTTTAAATAATCATTGATTTCTGTTTACAAAAATAAAACTGGAAAAAATTAAATAATTACCATTGATCTGAAGCACCCGGCAAAGCCCAACGCCCGATTCTGAGATTCTGGACTCAACAGAGTTGTGAGTTGGGGGCGGGTGGGGGGAGGGGAGGGGAGGAGGAGCAGAGGAGGAAGGTAAATGTTTTAAAGGGGGTTATTATTGGTGTTCTGGGGAATAGGGGCTGGGCTTGGGTGGATTCTCAAACCCTTCCCCCTCCGCCCCCCCATGCTCCATTGCACAGAAGGGGGAAATTAATATTTTTTTAAAGGACCAAAAAGAAAGAAAGGTCAGGGATAGCAAGCAGAGAGAGGGGGAGCGAGCTGGCTGCCACCCACACCAGGTAAACAAAAGCCAACAAAAAAAATTTTTTTTCAATTTCTCCCCTTGTGCATCCTCTTCCAGTTTAAAAAAAAAAAGGAAAAAGATGTAAAATTTAAAAGATCAAAACCAACCTCCCACCATCTCCTCCCCACACACGCACCCTACCCCACCCCCATGCAAAACAAAAACAAAAACAAAAACAAAAACCAGGAGGGAACGGGCGGCAGCTGAAGAAAAAGGCTTTCGGCTTTGGCAGCAGCACAGGGGTGTAAACTTCAAGCCGCCTCCCTCCGCCCTGGCGGAGGAAAAGGGGGAGCTCGCAGATTCCCGGGGAAGAGGACGAGTTCTGACCGGCTGCAGACCGTTGCTGGCAGACGAGTGCAGCGAGAGAGGGAGGGAAGGAGAGGGGGGAGGGAGAGATCGAGGATCCAGGGAGGACGTGGACGGGATGGGGGGTGCGTGTGAGCGTGCGTGTGTGTGAGCGTGCATGTGTGCGTGCGAGTGTGTGTGTGTGTGTGCACGGGCCCTGGCTGGGTTTGGGGGGTTTTGTTGCTCCTTTTCTCTCTCTCAAACTCCCTCTCTCTCTCCCCTTTCATGCTCAATCCCCATCCATTTGCGTGTGCCAAGCCAGTAAAGGGGGGGAGAGGGAAAAAGGGAGAGAGGGAGAGAGAGAGAGAGAGAGAGAGAGAGAGAGAGAGAGAGAGCGCGCGAGGGAGAGAAAGAGAGAAAGAGAGAGCGCGCAAGAGAAGGATCCACCTATTTGGCAGAGAGACTTCCTCGCCCAGCCAATGGCTGCGTCCAAGGGGAGGAGGGAGCTGGGTGAGCCGGGAGGGTGGGGAGAGCCCCCGGCAGTTGGAGACCAAAAACAATTTGCCCAATCGACAAGTTCATGTCTAATGAACAAGCAAAGTCCAGCAGTTATGAATTTTTCATTCCAGGCTCCCACTCGGGTCCATTTGGCAGCAGCCACCCAGCAAATTTGGGGGTGTGTGCAGTGGGGGAAGAGAGGACTGGGATTGAGGAAGACATGGAATTTTTTTTTTAAAGCCAGAAAAATAAATAAATAAAGGCCTGACTTCGGGCGGGCTGGCAGGCGGGCGGCAGCCCCAGAAGGCCTTGGGGAAAGCAGCTGCGCCCTCCCCGTGTTTTGGTTTCGGTCTCGATCGGAGCCGCACGCTCTCTCTTTTGCTGGTTCTAGGTTTTTGTTGCTTTTCACGGAGCACGCAGGGCCGAGTGGAAGTTTTCCTCCCCAGTCCTCTGCTCGAGCCTGAGCCTGCGGGGCTATGAATAGAAGGAGGAGAGAGAGCTCGGGAAGTGTCCATGCCAGCCGCACTGCCAGGGCAGGGAGCTGGCCGCTGGGGCGCAGCCACCCCTTGGTCCCTTGGGTCTGGCTGCCCTAGGGACTCGGGAACACCCCCAGACATGGGGGGCGCCTCCTGCACCGCCTCCCACCGCTTCTCCCCAGCCCCCAGCGAGCTCGCAGCCTCCCTCGGCCCACACCCAGCCACGCACGCTCCATTAGTGGTGACGAGGAATGCCAACGCCATGCAGCTCCGCTTGAGAAACTGCAACAGTTTATTAAAATAGCCTCCTGTCACAGCACTCCGCTGACAAGCACTTGCGCAGCCACAAACACCAGGCAGCCCCAGGGAGAAGTGACACAGGCGGAAGATGGACTCAACCTCCAAGCTCAGGACGCCTCACCCCCCTTTGCGCCCCCATGTGTAACTCTTTGCTTTCTCCAGCTTGGACTTCTCAGCTGGATCCGAGGTTGGTTTTCTTACCTGTCCCCCAAGTTCACTCAGACGAAAGGGCCCCAAGTATAAGCGTAAGGTGCAAAGAGCAGAAAATGAAAAAGCCAAATGAAGGAGAAAGCTGAGAAAGGACACAACAACACAGAAAGGAAAGTCCCCCTCAGGAAAACCGGGGACACCTGGGCAAACCCAGCAGAGAGACCAGAGAGACGCAACCGCCCAGGGGAGGCCCTGTTCCACCCCTAGCCTGGATGCAAGGAAGGTTATGGGGTAGTCAGGCCTTAGGCCTTGAGAAGCAGTAAGGAGGTGACAGGCAATGAAAGGAAGAGCAGAAGACGGAAGACGTTCACACAGACAGGGACAGAGTGCCTGATCCCATTGGGACCCATCTTCCCAGCCACCCTCTTCCCCAGGCTCACCCTTAGCTGGCAGAGGAGAAAAGGTCATTGCTCACTCTCACCCCTTTTCCTCCCCATCTGAAACCCCATGCTCTGAGCCTTCCAGTGCAGAAAGGTTCCCAGGGAGTCCCTGGGATGTGCTGAGACAAAACATCCACCCCTGACCATGGGAGAGGTGCCGCCCAGCACCTGGGACTCCATGCTCTATGGGTGACTCCACTGGTGTGAGCGCACAGCTGACCCCGAGAGAGAGACCCGGCTAGAGGGGGCAGTGCCGGAGGCAGGTGCCAGTGCACGAAGGTCTCGTAGGTAGGGTGGTGTTCAATAATTCACACCCTGTGAATAACCCGCCTGGGTCCAATCAGTGGGAGACGCTAGCTAGGCCACTTGAGGTACAGAATCCTCCCTCTCCACCTCCAGGAGGCAATCTCACTTTCTGAAGTCAAGATGAGGCCACAAAAGCTGCAAGTGAGCTCCTATTTGGCGCCTAGGCGCTTTTGTGGTATTCTGATTATACTAAATATTAGACAGACAATGGCCAGTGAGGCCTCCTGGTGGATCCTGACATGTTTCTTTCCACACGCCAAGGTGCTGGCAGAAGAGATGGGCTCCACATGGGTGGAATCTGAGTCTGGCAGTACAGGTGGGTCAGGTCGGGCTTGGGGTGGGGAAGCAATAGTCCCACGGCTGGTAGACTGGACAGAAGGATCCACTGGAAGGATCCACAGAAGTTAGTTAGGGAAACAGGTTGAGTGCCTAGGATTCGTTCCTGGAGAGAGGGAGGGGTCAAAGGCCAGTTAGTGGCAGAGAGAGTAGACCTAGAAGTGGCTGGGGGACTGCGGGTGTCTGAAGGGAGGCTGGGGACCCAGGCAGAACCCAGCACAGGAGGGGCAACAGGCCCTTCCAGGGGAGCCACTGGAAGGGAGAGCAGGGGTCAACTGCTCTTCTCTAGCCAGCGGCCGTAACCTTGAAGGTGGGCAGAGGACCCTCAGGCAACCCTCCCTCCTGCTGTTCCCAGCCCAGCCAGCAGGGAGATCGCCCCTCCCCGTCTCCTGTTAAGAAATGCTCAGGTTCCTTTGGAAACACTTCAAGCACAGCCCCGCAATGGCCCCCTCCTCCTGCCCCGCAGGCCACTGGTGGCTGTCAGCAGCTCAGACACGCCCTCAGGAACCCCAGACAAAAGGGAACTGTCCCCCTTTTGTTAGGAGGGAGTAAGGCTCCTGTTGGAAGATCACCTGTCCAGGCCCCGGGCCCCCTTCCTTTCTCCCCGCACCCTTCTCAGGAGGTCAGACTGCTCTGCACCCTGCACCCAGGGCTGAGCCAAGACGGAAAAGCCTTGGATGATTCGAGACCACTCCAGGATTGAGTCTCGGCAGGAGTGAGAGCAAAGGGGATACAAGAGGCAAATGAGGGGAAAGGCAGGCCACGGGCAGAAGGGAGGGTGGAAGGTGGGAAGATAATGAGGGGGAGACCCACTCAGGGGGAAAGGAAGCCAGGGATGCTAAAAGTGAGCAAAAAGATACATTAAACAAGGGGAAGGGACGGGTGCAGTGGCACACACCTGTCATCCCAGAGACTCAGGAGAACGAGGCAGGAGGATGGGAAGTTTAAGGCCAGAGGCGGCCGGCGTAGTTTAGCAAGAGATACCCTGTCTCAAGATAAAAAGTGTAAACCGTGCTGGGGGTGCAGCTCAGGGTAGAACACTTGGAAAAGCATTCCTGAGGCCTTCGGTTCAACTCCCCAGTGTACCACAAGGAGGAAAGGAATAAAGGGAAAGCAGGAAAAAATTGGGGACAAAGTATTTTCCTCATTTGAAAAAAAAAAAAACCGAGAAGCCAGGAATATGACTTTTGAAAATCCACATGGGCTTTTGGTTTATGGAAAGGAATTTTTCTACCTTTGTGAAAGAAAGGCCTCTCCCTTTTATTATTGAAAATATAGAAGTGGGTGAAAAACAGCAGCGGTTTTCAGTGAAACACTGCTGAAATAAATACCCAGGTAGGTTTCGGCCACCTCTAGAAGAAAATGCGAAGCAAGCCACAAAGAAACAAATAGAGTAGAAGAAAAAGAGGCAAAGGGCAAACCTGGAGAGCGAGAGCGAGCACCAAGCAAGGCCCAAAGCTGCAAAATGAGAAGGGAAAAGGTGCAGGGGATAAAGGTAGCAGAGAAGGAAGAATAGGCAAGGAGAAAAGACAGAGGAGGTCTCTAGGACAGGGGAGAGGGAAGGAAGGGAAGGGAGGAAGGAAAGAAGGAGCGAGCGAGCGAAGGAAAATGATCGCTTCTAACGGAGGCAAAGTGAAATGTGCTTTCAAAAACGCCATCAAACACAGTCCTGTCACCTGAGACCTCTGGATTACTTGAGGGAAAATAGGAAAATATGTTCAGTAGCTCACTCGCAAGCACAGAATTAAATATTCTTTGAGGAAACAAAATAATTTCCCCAGCCTGAGACAGGTTTTGCAACTGGCCCTTCCTTGCCAATAGTGAAACATCTAGAAGCACAGCAGTTGTGTCTTTTAAGACTGGGCCACTGTTAGGAGATCTTCTTATCTTTTAAAACAAAACTCTATTTATCCCCAACCTGCTGTCTTTGTGGCCTAGATAGATTTTTTCATATCCTGGACACGTAGGCCCACGCTGATTTGTACAGCTATACAGAGTGAGTGCAAATAACTAATAAAACTTAAATAGAAATTACCAGGTATTCCAGGATCCATTTTACTACTGTGCATCTACAAAGTGGGCAAGAAAAGATGCAGGAGATTTAAAAGGCCACAGATAGAGCTCCCATGAGTTTGCCCAATTCCTGGCCTTCTATAGCTCAGCCTTGGTCTGAACTGAGAGAGGCCAGCTTCATAGCCCTGAGACTCTGCCACCTTGTCCCACGATCAGATCGCTGCTCTACGGAATGTCACGAGAAGGCAGTGGGCAGACTCGTGGGCAGGGAAGGGAACTGTAGACAGGACTCAGCAGCAGGCAGCAGGCAGCAGCAAAGGGAAGGGACCTGGCTGCTTATCCTAGAGGTGGGTGGGGCCTCCCCTCTCTTGGGGGTGGGCAGGAAGGGGCTCTGTAGCCAGAGCAAACCCATCCAAGAGTCTGGAAACGCCAGGAATGGAAACCGGAAAATGCGCTTTTCGAGGCGGCTCGGATAATTTGGACAAAGCGGGTTTTTGGCTGACTTGGGCCTGTTTCTCTCTGCTCAGGAAAGGCGGCCACGCGGCTGCTCTGGAGAGCGTCCTGGGGGCTGGCTGAGTGGATCTGCCCGAGCCCCCGGGCTGGGGGTAGCACGGGACCTGTCTCAGGACTATGCAGCACACTTCTCCCGCTAAACCGCCCCCACTTCCCTGCCTTTTCTCCTTGCAACAAACCAGGAGCCGCGGCCTGGGACCGGGCCAACAGGCAGCCTCGCTCTGCTCCGAAAGCTCCCCTGTTCCAGGCGCATCTCCCCTCACCCTCTTGGCACAGAACTCGCCAGCATGGGAATGGGGGCGTCGGGGAGACCATCTATTCTCTCTCATACAACTGGAAATTGTTTACTTTCCTCTGGTCCCCTATGGGGAATGGGAAACAAAATCCTTAGCCTTTAATTCATTATTTAGCTCGAAACTTCCTAGTGCCACCAAATACGAGTAAAAGTGGAGGAGGCCGGAGGCCAGCACCCTCCTCTAGCCGGTGGGCTGCGTGGGGATGGGACCCGCTGCAGCCCCTGCAGGACATAGGACAGACAAGGTCAGTGTGGAGCCGCACTCACCTAGCTGGTCTGAAAAAGTGTCACACCACAGTGACCTGGGAAGAAAAAGGACCACCACTGGTCATTGCACAACTTTCTCTAAAGAAGTGAAAAACCGACAGGGGGCAAAGGAAGGTAAAAACAGCCAGGCGGAGGGCTAGGGTGCAGGAGAAAGATCTGGAGGTAGGGGAGAAGGCCAGAGCAGAGGCAAGACTTCGGACGTGCCAGGCCCAGCGGCAGACCCCCTCCTTCAGGGAGCTCCACTAGGGCTCAAGCCATCACAGCAGGGGCAAATCCTCGAAGCCCGTGGCCTTCCCAGCCCCGAGCAGGACTCTGTCAGGATCATCCCAAGACCCCTCCCCTCATCAGCACCAAGGGAGAGGCCCAGAGAGAGCCAGGTTTCTCCGGGCAGAGCCCCCAGCGCCCAGGGAGGGCCCTGGGCCCGGAGGGAGCCTCTTTCTTGCAGTGGCTGCGGGAACAGGCAGAGGCCGGAGCGCCGGGATTTTCACTGCTCCAGGGTTCTGGGGAAGTTGGGCCGGCCCTGCCTGGGCAAGCAGCTTCCCCAAAATGTAGTTTGAGGAGTCGGAAGGAAGGACGGTTTCCAATCCCTGGAAGTGTTACTGCTCCCCCCCCCCATTCTTTTATGATCAAGATCCCTGCTGGAGAAACCCGATCTCCTCATTTTGCTGGTGCCTGGCCCCTGTGGAAGCTGGCACCCGGGCCTGGAGAAGCTCGGACCATGCCCACCCTCGGCCGGCCGCGCTCCTTCCCTCCCCGGCTCCCTTTCTTTCTCACCCTCTCTCCCCCTCTGCGTCCTTCAGCTCCAACACAAACTGTTTGCACGGGAAGTCTCCCTCTATGACCCGATTCAGCGCACACAAGAGAAAACTGTGGGCGACAGACCCAACGTCCTAACGAACTTGAGTTAATTAATGCTAAGGAAGAAAAGAGGCGCCCTCGCTCTGTTGAATCACGGTTCACTAGCCCTTTCAGTTTGCTGTGGGTGGAGGAAAAAAAAGAGAGGCTTTTTGGTTCAAATATTTTTGGGGGGCGAAGAGAAAACAAAAACACCACAGAAGGGCTGTGGAGGGCGATGCTGTCGGTACCTGCCCGGAGGAGCAGAGGCGTGAGGAGGGAGCTGGGCGAGGGCTGCCCCACAGCCTCCCCCATACTTCTGGCCTGAGCGGTTCTGCAAAGGCAGGGTGGGGGGAGGCAAAGGAAGAGGATTATCGACGGCTCTCAGGCCTGTTCAAATAAACTGCTCCAAAAATTATACTGTCAGACTGTAAGATGCATATTTTTTTCAAAAAAGTCCAAACCCAACAACTCAATTTGAATAGAGCCGTGAAAATGTTTTAACAGTACAGAAAACTGAAGTATGGATGGCAACCGTACAGAAAATTTAAGTGTGCAGAAAAAAAAAAGAAGAGGTGGCAATGGAGGGGCAGAGAGAACAGCTGTAATTTCGCTTTCCAGATGTTGACAGCAAAATGTAGTTGGCAAGTTACTGAGTCCTTACCATTCCTTACCCTCTGGTCCTAAGATGCTATAATCCTCCTTCCTACCTAAGCCTGCACGTGGCTTGGAGGCACTCCGCACATGCAGACGGGTCAGGAAGCCTCGTGGACCACACGCCTGCAAGCTTTTTTATCAGCCCACTAATTTTTACAAGCCCTCCCACCATTCCTAGCGGGGAGGGCTGAGCAAAGCAGGCTGGAAGACATTTTATTTAAATTACCATTACCATTTTGTAAGGCTCACGGCCTGTTCTTTACCTTTGAGGCCAGGGCTTCCTTTTATTTTTTTTAATAAACTTTTGAACAAAAATGTGGCATGTATAAAAAGAAAAGGGCATGTATTATGAGTATGCCGCACCATACGTTTCCACAAAGAGCACACACCCATGTAACTTCGCCCAGATAAAGAAATAAACATGTTCGGCACTGCTGAATAGGCCTTAACATTTTAAGCCATTCGAGTTCCCATAATTTCTATGCCTGAGAGACAGCGCCTGCGAACACCGGCGGCGTCAACTGTGAACACCGATGTGCGTGTGCGTGTTAGCAGTGTGCACTACTCATATGACAGCAGAAATGCATGGTGCAGGGGAGCCCCTGCGGACCCCGTGCAGCAGTGTGTGTGTCTTTCTCTCTCCGTGCCTGCCCAACTTTGATCCCGTCAACAGGGCAACCAACTGTGCAGCAGTTTCGCAGACCAATAGGGCATATGTGGGGGGCATACAGGACCCACGGAGCTGAAAGCCAATCAGTCCCAGTGAGGGAAGGGGCACACGGTCCCTCCTCTCACCCCGTCTGCAAGCACAGCCCAGGACTGGGGTGAGCCTCAGAATGTAGGTCACCAGGGAAAGTGACTCTGCGAGCTAGGGGTTCCCAAGGCAAGGAGGAGCACCGTTGTCGGGGCAGGCTGTCCCCATTGCTGTCCAGCAGACCTCTGAGGGGGGTGACGAGGGGGAGAGGGATGGAAGAGGGAAGCTGGAGAGAAGGGGGCAGAGGGAGAGGCAGGCAGCCCTGGCTGAGGCCTGGGGTCCTGGGACCAGGCTGCCTCCGGGCAGGGAAGCCGACCCTCGCATCTGGCTACCCCTTCCCTGGCTCCGGCCCCAGCTGGCTTCCCCCCCACTCACTTTCACTAGCACTAAATTTACTTTATAATTTTAAAATTAAATTTTAAAAAAAGCAGGAAAGAGAAAGCACTGAAGGCAAAATACCTCCCACAATATCTCTCCAAGGAGGGAGGGAAAAAAAAAAGTTTCTGCTTATGTAAAAAGACGAATGCAAGGGATCGCTGAGAAGGAAGAGAAGAGAGAAACACATTTAATTAAAAACACCTGAAACAAATAAATAAATAACTCCCTCTGCAGCTCGCAGGCTCTGCGCAGTCCCTGGCGCCTGTGGGGAAGGGCCCCTGCCCCCTCTCCTTGCCCACTTTCCCCTTTCCTTTCTCGGAGGAAGCTGCATTTTCCCCAGGCACTCTAGAGGCCCCTTTTCCTACAGAGCGGTCCACCCAACACCTGGGGGAAGGCCCCAGGCAGCCACCTCTTCTCCTTGCCCCCTCACCAATCCAGGGCAAACCTCTGCAGCCCTGACCAAGATTCTCCTCCCTGACTCCTCATCTCTCCAGGCGGTGCCCAGCCACTGGCCCTGGACCCTGCCCTTCCTCCCCAAAGGCCACGTGGGCAGCAGCGAGGGCATTGCCCTAGGACTGGATGCCAGGCCCAGCCCAAGCAGGCAGCTCTCTCCCCTACCACGGGCAGGGCACTGCTAGGCAGGCTCTCCAAGACCATGCCATCTTTTCTTATTGCATAGGTGGCTAGGAAAACAGAACCATTTGGCTTCATTTAAGCTATGATAAGGGATCTGAGCCCTCTGAGCCGGCGATCTTTAGTAATGCTGGGCCCATTCTTGGGTAAGGGGTGTAGAGTGAGCAGCGAGACCACTTCCCTACAACCAGGTTTGACTCTCCCACCAGCCCGCTGCCTGGGAAATGTGCCCTCGGCTGGCATCAGGGCTACCAGAGCCCGGCTCTTTTCTTCCTTTCTTTCTTTTCTAAATCACTCTAGTGCTAACCCGGCACTGGGTCATGGCCCAGAGGCGGGGGACGGTTCTCTCCAACTTGGGAAGAAGAAATGCCTGCCGGCCGCAAGTCTCCTGGCTTGTGCCAGTTTGGGGATTTGCGAATCAGACTGGAGCAAAGGGAAAGGCGGGTGAGGGAGAAAAAAAAAAAGCCCGCATTAAAACTAACCAGCTCTGCCGAAAAGCGCTCTTCCCGTCTTTAAATAAGACAATGCCGAATGGAGAAGAGAGAGGAGAGAGGAGTTATTTCTCACTCTTTAATTATTCCAATGCTTAGCATTATTTAAAAAAAAAACCACACACATTAGCCAATGATATATTCGAACCCTCAACAAAGCTGGTATTTTTCTCTGATTACAGACTTTGCTGTGGCAAACCCAGGCTCCGACGACAGAGGCAGCACAGAAGCGTGCTCCTAAATGAGACACAATTTTATTAAAATCATAATAATTCCTTGCATTTCTATAGCGCCTTTTCAGCCGCGGAGATCCCAGGTGCCTCGTGCCCGGTTCGCCTTAGGAATCAGCCACGGCAAGCTTAGTCTCGGGGCAGGCGATGGGGCAGGCGATGGTCGCCAGCTCCATGGAGTCACCCAAATGCTTTTTTCCCCCCCTTTTCTTTTTAACAGCCTGTTTCTAGCACTCATCCTCTGTCTCCCATACTTTTTTTTAAAAAACGTAATAAAACTGCTTTAAAATTTAAAAATGTTTTTAAAGAGGGAAAAAGACTAAACAGTAAGAAGAGAAAAGAGTTAAGTGTGGTCTGGAAGCTTGGGTGAGGGAGGGAGAGTGTTTGCAGCGGGGATGGGACGCCTCTGGGTCAAGGGTGCAAGGCGTAGGGTCAGCGGCTGTCCAGGGTCACCTCCCCCACGCAGGTTGAGTCACGTGCATGTGGGAAAGGAAATAGACCTGACAGCATCAAAGCTCATTTAAGTAATTCGGGAGATGAGCAGTCGGTTTATGGCTGCTTCCTAGGGGATAGGAGGCCCCTGGGCACTTTCTCTGAATGCCCCCGGGCGGTTCTGGCTCTGGGGACATCAGCAAACAGCAGCTTCCTCCTCCAACAGGTTCTGCTGTCGGGTCTGCACAACCTATATGTTTTTGTTTTTGTTTTTCTCCCCACTTTATTCTCCTCTCTCCTGGCCGGCCCAGAATGTCCTGGAACAGGGCTGGCAGTCATGAGTGGGGAGGCCTTTAGCACCCCAAATTCAAGAACTCAACCCCAGAGGCAAAGCGGTGTTGATCATAAGGGACTTACAAGAATTTTTTTTAATTATAAAAATAAAACTAAATGCACAGGCTCCGCAACTCCCGCGGCCTGAAGGCAGGAGAGAGGGAAGCGCGTTTTTCTGCTACTTAACTCACATTTCTTTCCCGTGCTCGACAGAAGCCAAACGCCCCCAAATCCGGCCGACCCTCCAAACACACAAAAATCGCCCCTAGTAAATCTCCCCCGCCACTGCTCCCTCCAAAGAGGGGGCTCTGGGATCCACCGGGGGGCCTGAGGTCTGGAAGCGAGGCCGAGGCCGCACGCGCCACAGGGCACCGGGGAGCCGGCCCTGGACGGACGTCCCAAAGCTGCCTCGGGATTCTGGGGCTCTCCCACTCCAAATGCTACCCAGGAGTCCAAGAGTAACACGAGTCGTCAGCACCCCATTCCCACCCAAGGCCCTGGCGCGCGCTATCCTGCATCAGGTGCCGGGGTAGGCGAGGAGAAGGGAAACTGAGGCAAAGTCGGCCGGGGTCAGGGCCCCCTCCGTGTGCCCCGGGACCGAACGTGCCTCACGGGGACGTCTGAGGCCCTCCTGGCCGTGGCCTTCAACGCTGCAAATGGCGGGCGCACCTGAATGCCAACAACCGCAGCCCTCCACGGCCGGCCGCGGGGTCATTTTTTCAAAGAGGGGTCGCAAGGGGAGTGCAGGCCTCCCCGGCGGCGGGGTGGGGGACGCAGCCGCGCCTGCGCAGTGGAGCCCCAAGGCGCGCCCCAGGGACCCTCCAGAGGCTGAGGCGCAGGGAGGGACCCTTCCAGGGCCTCTAGAGCACAAATGGACCAAGTCCTCGCCGTGGCCGCCGCCCCTTCCCACTCGCTCCCACTTTCCTCTCACCTGCCCGCGAAGCAGGGGGTCCGCGACGCCCACGCGACTCCTGGCGCGCGACGGCCGCGGCAGGCGCTGCTTCCCCACATCCGGGGCCTCGACGCTCCGCTTCCCGCCTTTTTGGACGCCGCGCACGCGCGCACGTCGGGCTTTGCGCACGGCCCGCTCCTGGCCCCGCTACTGCGCACAGGGGCCCCAAGCCGGCCGCGCCGTCTAGCGCTGTGCTTGCTGGGTTCCCTGCCACCCCGGGGACGCAGTGCGTGGGGCAGCAACAACAATCAGCACCCCTGAGCCGCGCGAAGCACGCGGCCCTCTTCCTGCCTGGACCCCGGGGGAGGCCTCCCCACCGTCCCCACCCACCCGTGTCCCCTCGCCCCAGTCTCGAGCGCGTTGCAGCGGCGGGGGCCGGGAAATAACACCGGGGATGCTGGCATGGAAGGAGCCCGCGAGCAGCAGGCACCTGCGGAGGGGCACGCTCTGGGGTCACGCACGTCCCAGGCGGCCCGTCTGTTGGGGTGCACACAGGGACGCCATGTGGTGCCCCATCCGGACCGGAGAGGGGTCCTGGGGTCCACGTGGGGGCAGCGTGGCTTCTCCAAGGAGACTGTCTTAAGTTTTTGCAGCAGGATGGAGCCATCCAAGGGGCATGGCTGGGCAGTGGGGCACCCTACGGAGGCCTGGGGCGCTCCTCCGCACCTGCGTTCCACCGGGTGCTTCCTTTTTTTTTTTTTTTTTTTTGCCATCGCCAGCTCCTCCAAAGCCCAGGCACACTCGCTGTGAGGTCCACGGCGCGATCGATCTCTGGGAACCCGCCTCCGCGCCCGGGGCGCACGGAAGGCAAAGCCAGGAGGGCTGCTAGCCCCGGCGATGGCCGAGCTGGGCTCAGCGGGGACAAGTGGAAATTTCGCCCGGGGTGTGTGTGTGTGGGGGGGGACGTTAAATGGCCTCTTTGTGGAGAACTGCGGGCCGTCACTCAGGATTAATTTAAGCAGCAACAGCAAACACACACCAAAAAGCAACGTCGCGCCGCCGCCAGCACCCACCCCCGCGACTGTGTTTCGCGGAAGACTGGGGGATTCGGCGGGTCAGTGCGGCCCTTGGGAGAGAAAAGGGGTCTCCGTCCTGTAAAACCCTGGGGCGCCCGCAGTGGAGTGGGGGCGGGGGGGGGGGGAAGCTTACCCTGCCTCGCCCCATGTCCCTGCCTGGCAAAATGGGTTTTGCAGATTTGGTATGAAGCCTAGTGGGGGTGGCAAAATCCAAGTACAAACGTGGAGCTGGAATGGTGAGGAGGAGCCCTTCTTCCATTTAAAAAAAATATACACACCCATATATATATATATATGAAGGTAAAAATTCAAATATAAATATAGCACATGCAGGGGCGCCACTGGGCAGCAACTGTTCCGGGGTGTCTCACCTGTGCCCCAGGGACATTTGGGGAGGCAGGTGTTCCTAGAGAAGAAGGGAGGGTGGGAATTAGGCGGCTCCTCCCGGCCCCCTCCCCCATCAACTCGAATGTGGCTTTGGAGCCAGGTGCCCCAGGGCGGCCTGGCAGGTGTGTGGCTCACGTGAAACACACGCGTGTGCAGGCTGACGAGGTGTGTGCCCGAGCGGGCCTGGAGCCACAGGCCTGGGCACTAGCAGCTTTAGCGAGCTCACGGACTACCCCTGAGTCAGGAACCCCCAGGGAGGCACAGGGTGGTGGTACCTGAGCTCCAAAGCCCCAGGCAGGAGCAAGCAAGGAACTGCATGCAGGTGTTGGGGACCCCCACCTGGTGCCCGCCAAGGGGGGTGTTCGTGGGTATGTGTGCGCCCTGCAGCCTCTTTGGGGTGCCAGGCCTGGGTGTGCAGATAAGCCTGAGATCTGTCAGAGGCGTGGGGCAAGGGTGTGCTTGGGACGCGGGTTGGAACTTTAGGTTAGGAGCGCCCAGATGCCCTACTGGGGTGTTCTTTGGGGACTGCGGAGCAGGAGTGTGTGCGCCTGTGCTTCTCGCGCCCCAGCAGCAGCCACGTGTGCCTGTGCTGGGGACATTGTCGGGACCCAGCGGAGTCGGGATCTGGCCCCCTGAGCAGGCCAAGGGGCAGGGCCGGCAGCCCTGCGGCCTCGGGATATCGTTGCAGCCGTGTTGATTTTGGCGGAGGCAACTCTAATGGGGGAAGCCCCAGGGAGCAGGCCAGGGGGAAACAAAGAAGGCGAAAGCTAGACAAGGCCGGCTGGAGGGAGGAGGAAGAGGGGGAAGCACCCTGGAATGCGGAGGACCCTGAGGGCTAGGGGTGCAGATGCCCGGATATTGGGGTCTGGCCAGGGCCAATGGCTTGTGAGGCTCAGGAGCCCAAAGTGGCCACTCCACCCACATGGACCCGGGCAGGAGATCCCGAGCCTTCTCTATTTGCGGGACCTGAGCCCCAGTCTACCACGAAATCCCCGCAGGACCACAGGTTGCCACCACTGTGGGCCACAGGGAGACCATGGCCTCACCTCAGAGCACCCACGCAAGACCGGCCAACTCAGTGTCCACGGCACACAAAGTAAGCCCTCTGTTACCCTTGCACGGCTCAGTGGCTTTTTAGCGACTCCCCCAGCACCACCTTTGGGGTGGAGGGTGTTCCCCAATTTTCTCCAACCAAGGACAGGCAGTATGATCGTCCTTAAGGGGGTGGGGTGCTGTTTCTTGGCCCCCCTGCTTGGAACCTCAGTTTTCCTCCATAGGAAATGGGAATGGAATTGCCAAGGGGAGGAACAGGAGCCTGGTGTGGACAAGAGGGAGGTGACAAGGTAGAGTGACCTGTATAAGTCATATTTGCCCCCGGGGACCTGGCTAATTCCTGCCACCCCCTCCCCTTGTAGCCCCATGACCTTGGCACTTGACCTCGTGGCCTTAATTTCCTCATCTGTAAAGCAGGTCACTTATATCTGCCTCGTGTTGTGTCAGGAGGGTCACAGGAGGTCACGGATGCCCGCCTGCCTGCCCACCCCCTGCCCGGCGTAATTGCTCTGGAGATGGTGGCTGTTATTTTTATTGTGAGGAATCTATGGCTGTGACAAGCTGTGACGCTTGGTGTGATCGCGTGAGGCTGGCTGTGTGTGCGACTGTGCCGCTGTGTGTGTGTGTGTGCGTGTGTGTGTGACAGGTTGTGTGTGAGACTGTGCGTGGACGACAGATTGTGCCGGTGTGCGGCGGTGCCTGTGACAGCCTGTCACCGCTCGACAGACTGCGGGTGGCGGGGTGTTGCGGGCGTTGATTGTGAGTGGAGATGAGGCAGTGTGTGGGGCTGGGACTGGGGGACCCCCCAAACCCACCTCGGAGAGGATCCCATTGACAATGAGGACGGGAGACTCGGGGAGGATCGCAGTCCAGTGTCCCCCATGGGCCTTGGCTTTTTCCATCGCATTCCATGGGGCCCACCTGTTTGCAGACCTCAGAGGACCCTGTGACAAAGACGCCCTTTCTCTCACTGTGCCAGCTCAAATGCCTGGTCCTCAACCTCTTGCTGGGGTTTGGGGATCCCCAGGAGGGTAGTCAGGGACCTCAGAGCATGAGTGATACCACACCTGGCTGGCTTCAGTAAGGGATACACGCCCTGTGCCCACTGCCCACACTTCCCCTGGGCTCCAGGCCTGGGCAGGCTTCATGGAGACCTGGAGATGGAAGAATAGGGATCCCGGGAAAGATGGAGAGGTGCTGGAACAGAAATGCAAAAAGAAAGTGAGGAGGACTGGGGGTGTAGCTCGGTGGTGGAGCGCTTGCCTGGCATGGACAAGGCCTTGGGTTCCATCCTCAGCACAATAAAATAATTTAAAAATAAAAACCAGAGAGATCGAGAGGTGGAGGCAGGAGGATTGCAAGTTCGAGACGGAGTCAATCTGCGTAATTTAGCAAGACACTGTCTCAAAAAGTAAAAAAATGGGCTGGGTGCAGTGGCACACGCCTGTAATCACAACAGCTCGGGAGGTGGAGGTGGGAGGATCGCAAGTTCGAGACCAGAGGTAGTCTGTGTAACTTAGTGAGACCCTATCTCAGGAAGTTAAAAAAAAAAAAGGCTGGGGGTGTAGCTCAGTGGTCCAGCACTTGCAAAGCATGCAGGCGCGAGGCCCTGGGTTCAACCCCCAGTTCCAGGAAAAAAAATAAAATAAAACAGAGAGAGAGTGAGAGAAAGGGACACAGGGGGAGAGAAGGGACAGAAAGGGAAGAAAGAGGAGAGCGAGGGAACAAGGTTGACATGGATTATTCCCAGGGACCTGAGCGGCTCAGGCTTGGGGCCCGCAGGCCGGGTGAACACACACCAAGTTTACGAGGTCAGGACGGGAAAGAGCGCCAGCCAATGTTTATGAGCATCGCTTGTTCCCCAGGCCTTGTGCTCAGAGTCCACTGCAAGGGCCTCAACCCTGCCGGAGGGACGAGGAAACCCAGGCACAGCTGAAAACCAGCCAGGCCACGATTCCCGCTCAGGGGTTCTCCTAACCGGGGGGAAATTCCGCTTCTCACACCACCCAGACCCACAGCTTCCCTCTATGGCTGGGGAAACTGAGGCTGGGGGTGCCCATCCAAGCCTGCCCAGGGCCTTGGGGATACGAAAATGGAGGACTACAAGCCATAGAGCTGTGTGCTTTTCCCAATGCTGCAGAATCCTGGGGACATGGGCCGGGGGTGGGGGCAGCACCCTGCCTCTCTCTCTCTCTCTCTCTCTCTCTCTCTCTCACTCTCTCACTCTCTCTCTCTCTCTCTCTCTCTCTCTGTGTCTCATACACACACATTCTGGGCCTCCTTGGTGTGAAAGCGAATGATGGATCATATGTTACCCACATTGGGCGCCATGGCTGTCCCTCTGCCATCTCTGGGGTGCGCACCCCGGGGTGATGTATGTGTCCTGCGTGTGTCTGCTCTTAGTGTCCGTTCAGGGCTGGCCCCTGCCCCAGAGTGGGGAGAGGCATCGAAGCACCCCCCCACCCCGCCCCCCCCGAAAGTGTGTCTTTGATACTTACAGCCTCGGCAGCGAAAAACAAGTTTCCACAGGCCTGCCTTGGGCTGAGGCCAGGCCGTCCTCAAATAACATTTGAAGTTACTTAGCAAACTTTGTTTAGTGCCGAGAGCGGCACAGGCAGCGGGCTTGGGGGGGGGGGGGGGGCAGGGCAGTAAACCGGTTCCTCCGAAGTCCCTTGCCCCTCTAGGGGCACAAATGCCCAATGCAGGGCTCGGGTCCCCATCTCAGATCCAGAGATGGGGGACCGAGAATCTCACAACCCCCGGGGAGGAACTTAGGGAGGGACGGGGACGGGCGCCCCATGTGCAAAGAATTGCGTTTGCTGATACAGGTCCTGCACTGGGACATTGATGCCCACTCTGGTCTCCCAGTGGCCTAGAGGCTAACACGGGGCTCAGGGGGCTGTCGGAAATGAGAGGGTCCCCGTTTTCACGGTTGTCAAATTCTGCTACCCTCGAGGCTAAACGAAGAGGCGGGTCAAGCCAGCTTGTTTAGAGTAGGTACCCCTCCAGACACCCAGAAACACCCCCCCCCAAGGCCCTCGTGGCTGGTCCTCCAAAGCCCTCATCTCCAGGTCCCAGCCCCAGGCGGCAGAGAAGGCCCGAGAGCCAGCAATGGCGGGTTTGGAAGTGAAGTTGGCGCCTATGGGAGGGGAAGAGAGGAGATGCCAAAAATGGTGAGCCATTCCAGGCAGAGAGGCAGGAAGGGAGGGAGCGAGCAGGGAAGATGGAAGCCAGGCGGGCATCCTCGCCAAGCTGCAGGCTGCAAAGGGGCAGCGGGCAAGGCAGCCCGGGCCCTTCCAGCGAGCGGGCCTGGGGGACGAGCCCCAGGTGGCACGAGACAGGCAGGGGGCCCAGAGATGCCCGGCGCTCCCCCACCCCCACCCCGGCTTCGAAATGGAGACTGGCAGCGGCAGCCGCTCTGCTCTGCCCGGGCACAGGATGGGGGTGGCGGGCAGGCAAGGGGCCAAACCAAATGCCACCAGGCTGGGCACGGTGAGTGCCAGCCTGCAGCGCCGAACCCCCCATCCCCAGCCGAGAGCCCTCGATCCTGTAGCTTTAGGGGTACAGAGGTCTGGGACCCAGTGAAAGTTGGAAGCCCACCAGGTAAAGCCAGGTCCCCCCAAAACTATGGGCAGGTCCCCAAGACTCTGCAAAGATGGCGCAGCCTGGTACTGCCAGGGTGACAGGCTGAGGTAAAAATAAACCGGGCCCGCCCCGGGGGAGCTAAATCGAGGGGCCCAGGTGGAAGTGCCACTCTGGGCCACCAGCTGCCCCCGCCCCACCCCCTGGCACCGAGTGCCAGGGTTGAGAATATCCTGGTGCCCACTGAGGCCTGGGTTCTGTACAGGAGAGGTCCCAGCCACCTTGTCCCAAGGTCTTGGGCGAGCACCTTGGGGTGCGCTTGTAAGGATGGACAGCAGGCCTTGGGTTATGGTTATACCACACACGCTTGACCTCCAGACTGCCCACTGGAGATAGAGAGGGGCCCACAAGGCTGAACTTCACCTGCGACCGAGTGATGCTGCGATTGACAGGCCCCCTGTGCTAAGCCCGCAGTTGCCTACACTCCAAGGGCCCCCTCTATCCCACTGCCACCAGGGCTGTCTCAAGGACAGACATGCCCTTGTTTATCAAATGCACTGTCAGCCCTCCTACCAGGGCTGGCATCTTTGCCAGTTTTACTCCCTGACGAGCCCGCAGGGCCTAGAACAGGGCCTGGCACCCAGGAGGTGCCTGGTAAATATTTGTCAAAGGAACGCACAGCCCCCCGGCTGCGCCCTCAGCACTCGGATTCCCGCTGCGTGCCCAGCAAAGTGTGGAACGGGGAGTCGAGCTCTCCTGTGGTCAGGACAAGCCTGACCAGTGAGGATGCAGAACAGGTGAGACCACCCTGATTCTGAGCCCTGGATGGAAGATCTGAAGGTCAGAGTGCTAAGGAGCGGGCCATGAGCACCGACAGCTGGGCATGCCGCAAATGGAGGCGTGACAGGTAGAAGCCAGAGAACAGCCTGTGATTCTGTCCCATCCGCAGAATTGAGAGTAGTAGCGATCACCGCACCAGCTAAGGCTACACTACTTCTTAGCCTCGACCTTATCCTGCGTACTCCGAGTCTGGGTTTGTCATCTATAAAATCAAGCACACGTTAAATCCAGTTCTTGCTTTGTTTTTATTTTAGTACTGAGGGGTTGAACCCAGGGCCTTGTGCATACATTGCAAGTGCTCAACCACTAAGCTGCACACTCAGCCCCTATTTTATTTTATTTTATCTTGAGACAGAGTCTCGCTAAATTCCACAGGCTGCCTCTGGTCTTGAACTTGCGATCCTCCTGCCTCCGCCTCCCCAGCCGCTGGGATTACAGGCGTGTGCCACCGCGCCCGGCTTTTTCTTTTATTTCTTTATCTACTTTTGGATTTTTGAGAGAGTCACTGTCTAACCCAGGCTGGCCTCAAACTCACAATCCCCCCGCCTTGGCCTCTGCTGGGCTGGGATTACAGTCGTGCGCCACCACAGCCAGCCATAGCCCTGCTTTCTAAACGAGGAAATGAAGCCCAGAGAAGTTGGCTGATGTGCCCAAGGTCATGAAGCTAGGGAGTGGCAGAGCAAGGATTGGAACTCAGGAAGCTGGCTCCAGAGACATGTTCTCCTAATAACAGAAGGACTTGAAGAGACAAGCTGAACGGTACTCAGCAGAGGATGAAACCCGGCAGTCACACGGTACACGTTAGCCATCGCTATGATTTTCAGGACGAACATTCGTTTTGCTATTATCCTACAAAAGGCGTTCTCTAGCCGCCATTCTGCCACCCGTCTTTCTTTCTCTTTCCTTTTTTTTTTTTTTTTTTTTTTGTGGTACTGGGGGTTGAACCCAGGGCCTCGCGCCTGCATGCTCTGCAAGTGCTGGACCACTGAGCTGCACCCCCAGCCCACTTTTTTACTTTTTTTTTTTTTAAAAAAAAACAGGGTCTCGCTAAGTTACCCAGACAGCCTCTGGTCTCTAATTTGCGATCCTTCTACCTCTGCCTCCCAAGCTGCTGGGATTACAGGCGTGAGCCACCGCACCTGGCCACCATCCGTCTTTCTTATCTTTCTCCAGGGTCGGAAATGGGGAATCAAAGGCAATGGTCAGGGTTGGGGGTGTAACTCCGTGGTAAAGAGCTTGCCAGGCATGCACGAGGCCTTGGGTTCCATCCCCAGGGCTGCCACACAACAGAAGGATAAAGGATTGGTGCCCCATGGAAGACAAGACTCTCAGCACTTAGCTCTGTCCCTGTCCTTTCTCTCTATGGCTGCAGGGCAGTGAGGGTGGGGCCCTCAGCAGCTGGGTCCAGAGAGCCAGTGATGTCCCAGGCAGGGGTGGGCGTGTGATCGCCCAGTCTTCTTCAAACCAGGACAGAAAGCCAGGGCTCCTGATTCCATCCAGAGAGGTCAGGGCTGCCCAAGTTGTTCAATGACAGCCAGGGGCCCTGGGAGGACAGCACTGTTTCCAACCAGGGCCATCTGTGGCCAGGTGTCAGTTCATGTGTGGGTATGACTATTGTCCTCGTGTGCACGCCACCCTGTGCCTGGGTTCCCGTGTGTGTGGCTGTATACAGGACAATGCTCTGGTCTGGGGGAGCGTGGACGCATGAGACCCTGTGTCAGCCAGCCTCCTGTCTTGTGTGTGATAGGTATTAAGCATTGGCTATATCCCTGTGTGCACTCGCGCAAGTGTGTGTTCCTATGTGTCTGTGTTTACAAAGCAGGGTTTCTAACCTCAATGCTACTAACATTTGAGATCAGATCATCCTTTTTTTTTCTTTTTCCTTTTTTGATTTTTTTATTTATTTTTATTTATTTATTTATTTATTTATTTTGCGGTACTGGGGAACTGAACCCAGGGCCTCGCACATACTTTGCAAGTGCTCTACCGCTGAGCTGCACCCTCAGCCCCCTTGTAATTTTTTTTTTTTTTTTTTTTTTTTGGCGGTACTGGAGGTTGAACCCAGGGCCTTGCACTTGCATGCTGTGCATATGCTGGACCACTGAGCTGCACCTCCATCCCTTTTTTTTTTTTTTTTTTTTTTACTTTTTGAGACAGGGTCTCCCTAAATTACGCAGACTGCCTCTGGTCTTGAACTTGCGATCTTCCTGCCTCTGCCTCCCAAGCCACTGGGATTACAGGTGTGCACCACCACTCCTGGCTTAAATTTTTTTACATTTAGAGAGGGTCTTGCCAAGTTATGCAGGCTGCCTCTGGCCTTGAACTCACAATCCTCCTGCCTCCGCCTCCCTGGTCACTAGGATGACCAGCGTGCGCCACTGCACTCATCTCAGGTCATTCTTTGCGCTGGGGTTGACCTGCGCATTGTAAGGCGCTGAGCGGCCCCCCTGACCTCCACCTATCAAATTCCAGCAGTACCCCTCCAACTGGGACAAGCAAGTATGTTTGTAGACATTTCCCAATGGGCAAATTCATTCTGTGGAGCACTGAGCTAGACAATGCGTGTGTGCATGTGTCTTACAGCATGTGTGTGTCCACGCGTGGCCCCGTGCCTCGTGGTATGGGGTGGACACTGGAGCTCACGTGTGCATCTTCGGCATCCCACAGGGTCTCCGTGTGCTTGGCACCGTGTTTCCAGGTACTGTGCACTCCCGCGTGTTCAATGGAGCCACTGCCTGGCCACACTGTGTATTTAGTAGTATGTGGCTGTGTGACTGTGTCTCGTGTGGCCGCACCCATGTGTAGCTCCCTGCACGTGACATGCCACACTGGCGTGTTGCGGCGCGGCTGGGTGTCCCCAGGGCTGTGCGTGGAGGGCGAGCCTCTTTGTGTGCTCACACCTAGGGGAGCGTGTGCTTGATGGAAGGAAGGAGGTGGGGGTGGCGGGCGTGTGGCAGCGTGATTCTTTGTGCCTGCATGTGCACTAAGTGTGTGACTTTGTGCGAGATGGACCCGGAATAAACACCCCCCACCAGAGGATGCCACCAAAGCCAATATTTGCCTGGAGCCACCTGGATGATTTGGCCCCTACCCCCTAACCCATCCCCAGCTCTTGTCTGCCTGGTACTAAAAGTCACCTCCTGAGGCCCGGGGGTGGGGGGGATAGTGCACCCCCTGAGCTGTCCCTTCTTCCAGCTTGGCTCACACAGATTCAGGTGGGGACAGATAGACCCCCGCTCTTGCCGGATCAGTGCCAGCAAGGCTGGCACCAAGCTTCAGCAGAGGGGGCGGCGTCCTTGGCGGCGGTGGTGGGTGCTGCCCCTTGCCCGCTGCTGGCTACTACCCCGGGTTCCCCCCAGGGTGGGGCCCAGTGGGGGGAGAGCTCCCCAGTGCAACCCCGGCTCCTGATTGGCTGCGAAGCGCCGCAGTGCCCGCTATCCGCCTCCCCTCCCGGGCTGGCGCAGCCACATCGGTAGTGGTGGCAAACGCGACTCCGAGTTCTGGGCACAGCTGCGCCTCACAGAGGCCTGCCAGCCCCACCAGAAGCCAGACACCCCAGCTCTGTGCCCCTGACCCCTCCCGGCCCGCCTGCCGAGCCGGGCAGCACAGTCCTGCCCGCTGCCCCCTCTCAGCCTGCCAGGCCCACCCCACCCTGCCCCCTCACCCGGCTGGCCTGTGCCCCCCTGGCCAGCCCTACTTTGGGGGGGCAGGCCCATGCCTGAGGCCGCTCCCGCCCTCAGAGGGGCTCCTGGGAGGGGGGAGGCGGCGAGGCAGGGGTGGGGGCGGGGAGCTAGCCCTTCTTCCTTTAGTGAGCACGCCCAGAGCCAGAGCCAAAAATCGAGGAGGAGAGAGATTCAGACAGAGCCAAGACGCGTTTGGCAGGAGGAGAGAGAGAGGGAGAGAGGGAGCAGGAGGGGGAGGCGGGAGGAGAGAGGGTAGAAAGAGAGAGAGAGAAAGGGGGAAGGAAGGGGGGGCCTCAGTTTCCAAATCGGTGCCCTCAGAGGGGCAGCGGGCGGCTCTCGGGCATGCAACCCCAGCAGGCCTGGCTGGGGGGGAGGTGGTGGCTGCAGGGACAGTAGGCTTGAGCCCACGGAGACAGCCGGACACCCAGCTGGCCAGGCCAGGGCGGCCACCGGCAGAGGCCAAAATCAATGTGCGCCGGGCAGACAGAGGGAGGCCTGTGGGCGGCCCAAACACACACCCGCACCTCTCCGCACAACGGGCTTCTGTCCACGCCTGACCAGGCCCACGGGCGGGGCCCCAGGCAGGGCCACCACGGCCGCAAAACCTCATGGGAAGGGACAAGAGGCCAGCCGGCTGCCAGCCGCCTGCCCGGCCGCCATAGTGGGTACCAGGCTGGTGCTGAGGGACCAAGCGACGCCGGGGAGAGGGCCACGTGGTGAGGCACAGAATGGCAGACCCGGGGACAAGCCCAGGACACACAATGGCACGGGGAAGGTGGCGCCCGGAGACACACACTGACACGTACGTGGATGTAAGGTTCACACGCACATGCCAATACCATGCCGAGGCACGACGGCCAGCCACCCAGAAACACGCAGGTGGGCTCACTGCCATAGGCGGGATCCGCTTGGTGTCATGACGCGGTCACTCCACGCTGAAGGGCGGCTACAAAGATGGCGGCAGAAATAGGCACAGCAACACAGGGGAGCTACCCAGGGACTTGCCGTAGCAACGCCATGACACAAAGACCGTATCGGCCTCGTGGGCGCACGTGGTGACACAGACCCCTGACGAATGCACAAGAAAGGCTGTGCGTGACATTTCTTAGAGTCACGTGCAGTTAAAGCCACCAGGGATGGACCCTCGGAGGCAGGTGGACAGAGATCCACAGGAAAAGGCGGGTGGGGCTGGCATTTGGCTCAGTGGGGTAGACCACTGCTCTAGGCTCTCTGAAGACCCGGGTTCGATCCCTGGCACCACAAAAACAGGAGAAGGGCCTGGCAGCCCACCCCCAAAACAATATCGAAACAATCAGCCACTGAAAGCCCTATGAGGGTCACTAGGAGTCGGAGCAGATTCAACGGCACCTAACAACAACAATAAGGCCGATGTGCCGATCAACACACCAGGATCCCGGAGAACCCCGTTCATCGCACAGAGATGTGTCCCTGTCCCCTCTGCCCCCACACTCAGGGCTTTGGGAACAGGAATGTAAAGACATCCCTCCTTTCCTCGATCCATCGTTTTGTTCTGGTTGTTTTTTTTTTTTTTTTTTTTTTTTCAGTACTGGGGGTTGAACCCAGGGCCTCGCGCTGGCATGCTCTGCAAGTACTGGACCACTGAGCTGCACCCTCAGCCCATTTTTTACTTTTTGAGACAGGGTCTCGCTAAGTTACGTAGACTGCCTCTGGTCTCGAACTTGCAATCCTCCTGCCTCCGCCTCCCGAGCTGCTGGGATGACAGGCGTGAGCCACCGCACCCAGCTCCTCGAATCCATCTTGAGAGAGACAGGAGCCTTGTCCCCAGAACGGTGTTGGAGAAAATGACAGGTGGCAGCCTCCCCAGCCGCTCTCGCCCCAGCCGCAGAAAGGCTACTGCAAGACCCCTCCAAGTCCAGCTTTACATTTGGGGGGCAGTAGTCAAGCAGATCCAGAGGCCAGGCCCCAAGTGCATCCGATATGGAGCCTGGCAGTCACACGACCATCACCAGAGGGATTTTGCCGGCAGCCACAGCACCACACCTGCATATCCACCCCCGAGGCCTGCCTGATCCGGCCAAGCGTTCATGTCAGGCCCCACACATGCATCCTGCCCCACGGTGGGTCCAGGTGACAATGCCAGGTGCAGTGGCAGAAATGCCTCTGGGGCTGTGGTGACATCCCTAAGTCACCCTCGGGACACACGAAGTCTCTGGGCTCTTTGTCTCATTCCTGTTTCGATACGCGGGCACACAGATTCCTTCACCAGCACTCAAGGGCCCCTACCTTGGAGCCTGTCACCTTCTCCTTGGCATACAGGACTCTGCCCAAGAGAAAAGGGATGGGCTACCAGCTAGCCCTTAGACTTCCACACTGTTGCTTCTTTCTCCAGGCAGTCCACTTGGGTTTCTGTGGTGGGGACGCGCTTGACTGTCTCTCCCCTCAGAAGCATCCTTCTCACAGCTAGGAGGGCCCAGAGGATGACAAGCAAAATGATAACACGGGCTATTTCTTTAGCTCATACCATGTGCCAGGTACCACAGCAAATCTTATCACAATCCAAGACACAGACATAGACCATCCTTGTCCATTCTATAGACCAGGGAAATCCGGCATTTCAAGTCAAAGGATTACAAGGCGCAGAGTGGCAGTTTAAACCAGGTGCTGAATTATGACAAAGCCTAGCCCTTGACTTCTGTCTCCCCCGCCTCTGTCTGGGCACTCTGGAGGCTACATGAGGTATTCATGGCTGGCCGAAGGTCCCATGGCCTAGCACTGAATATCACATAGATCCCCAGCATTGAGGGAGAAAGGAGGTGCATGCTTGCGGGGCCAGCACTGAAGAGAGGTGCACCATTAAAATTAGAGCCAGGCGTAGCAGTGCCCACCCATAATCCCAGCACTCAGGAGGCCAGGGCAGGAATATCACAAGTTCAAGGCCAGCCTGGGCAACATAGAAAGCCCTTGTCTGAAAACAACAAACACAAACAAAAAACCAAACACTCCCCGTTGGCAAAGGGACAGTGAGCAATAGCTTCATGGGGATAGAGGGGTGGTCACAATGAGCCCGAGAACACGCAAGGGAGGTGCAGGGCACATCGGAGAGGCCCCAGCCCACCCTTCCCCTGGAAGAAGTGTATAGGTGGCTGTGCAGAAACAAATGTCCGCGAACACTCCGCGGCTCGAGGGGCGGGGAATGTTAGCATAGGTGCGTGTCTGAAGGTGAGCCTGTCTGTGTGCGCCATGTTTCTTTGTGCGTGTTCACAAGTGTCTGCGCCGCCGTGGCTGAGGAGGGGGAGCGTGTGCGGGTGTGCCTGTGCGTTTGTATGCGTGTTGGAGGCGGTTATCTGTGATCACGCCCGAGTGACCCAACAGGGACGTATCTCCACGTAAACGTGTCTGCCCACCGTGTGTCGGTCCTCGGGTCCGTGCATGGAAGTGAATACACACTCTCGTCCACCTGGGTCCAAGGGTGCACCGAGGGCACCTGGAGTTCAGGAGGCATCGCTCTGGCCTTATGGTTGTATCAACGGGCACGCCCTGCCTCGAGGAGCGTGTGTTTAAGCGTGTGTTGGGGCAGCTGTGAACACAGGGTCCCCGGCGGTACCTCAATGGCTGTGTGTCTGGGATGAATTTCACCTCTCTGAGCCTACATCGATACATCCCATCTCTAGGGCTGCGCGGTGCATTCGCGTGTGTATGTGGAACGTGAGTCCCGGGTTTCCTGTGTCCGCACGTGTTGTCGATGGTCGTGTGTCAGAGAGTCAATGCGAACAAGATGTACGGACATTCACATCCCAGTGCATATCTTTCTATTGAGGGGTCCCCTGCGTCCGCCCTCAGCCCCTCTCTCCGCCAGGGACTCAGGCCTGTGGCTGGAAAGGGCTTGAGGCGCTCCAGCAACTGTCCCACCCGGCCGCCCTGGATTTTGATGCTTTTTCTAGGAGATTTCCACGCCCCTTGCCCTTCCCCCTCACCCACGGTGCCTTTCCCCGCCAGGGCCCCGCTGCTCCAAGCTCGTTCCTGCTCAATCATTTATTGACTTTAAAATCGAAGCCAATTCTGGTTTGAAAAAAAGAAAAAGGAGAGAGGGAGAGAGAGAGAGAGAGAGAGGCCAGAGAGAGACACAGAGAGTCCGAGACTCAGGGGGAGGGGGCAGGCAGAGATGGAGCCAGACCAGAGACAGAGACAGAGAGAGAGAGAGATACATCAGGACAGAGATGGAGAGAGACGGAAAAGGAGCAGAGAGAGAGGAAAAGACAGCCAAACCAAAGAGGTTGTCAGAAAAGCGGAGATCGGTAGGGCAAACTATGGAAGCAGAAAAATTTATAAAAACAGAGATGCGGCTGTCAGGGAGGGGCAGCCAGACCCTGCTGACCAGCCGACAGCAGCCGCTTGCCCGGAGCTGAGGGGTTTCCCTGCCCACCGTGCAGGGCTGGCAGCCTGGCCCAACGGTGCCCACTCCCCTCCCAGCCGGCCTGGCACTTGAGGCTGCAGATCGCACAGATCAGAGCCTATACTCCCTTCTGAAGTGCCACAGAGCCAAGCTCCAGCCATCACCCCAAGTCTGGGGGCCACCCCTGTCCCCGGACAGCCTTGTCACCAGTGCTGGCATGTTCTCTCCCAAGGTGCTGTGAAATCCGAGGGGTGGGTGTTTCGCCCGAGCCGCGGCCAGGGGGCAGGGGGAGCAGGCCCAGATGTCTGGCATGCTTGGCATGGGAGCCGGCTGGCAGCCTGCTGGACGAAGGGCTGCTCGAGCAGAGGGCCTCGGTGCCACCAGGCCGCGGGCACCAGCCACACAGGCCGGCCACACATCGCCCCAAAGGCAGCCACAGCCCAGATCTAGCTGGCTGGATGTGGATCTCATGTGAAGGACCCAACACGGGGTGGGCTTCGAGTTGGAGGCACAGATGCGGGGTTCCCTCACGTTGCCATGGTGGTCACGAGGGGCTTCTCACACCTGCATGCACAGACACAGGCGCCTGCATGCGCTCTCCCGCCACTATGTACACGGGCTTTGCACAGGAAAACCCGCTCTTTGGGCCACGTATGTTATGCCACGCAGGCCTGCTGCCGGCCAACCCATGGGGGCTACATGCAGGCTCCCGATTCATACACGCGCGCACACGCACACAGACACAAGCGCCTGTGCATATAAGAGCGCGCTGTGATCACAGCTGACACCCACCTGGATGTACCCTCCTGCCCCTCAAAACCTCCTGGCACGCTTCTTGCACATATCTCAGGCTATGGGCACATGGATTCCCACTGCTAAGCGGGGGTGCCCATTGACATATGGCTGGCCCTGCTCAGGCTAAGCACAGGCACAGTTAGGGCCCCAGGCCTGGCCTAGAGAGCTCTCAAAAGCAGGCCTGGCTGGCAGGTGGGGCTTTAGGGCCACTGTGGGATTCTGGGCAGCCCTGTGCCCTCTCAGAGCCTCAGACCATTTCCCAGGGAGAGCCAGGTGGCAGGGCAAGCGTGCTCCAGGCCTCTGCCTCCACCAGGCGCAGCACTGGGAACTTCGCAGGAGGCGGGACTCGCTCTCCAAGAGCGCCGAGGTCGGCGCTATGGTGCCTGCCGCTGACCCGACGGCATGGTCCCTGCATGGTCGGCCGGTCGGCAGTGTCCACCACCGCCTCCCGCCCCTCCTGCCTCCCGGTGGCAAGACGGGATTCCCCAGGCCTCACCAAGTCCACTCCGCAGCGGCCCAGGTCGCTGCGACCGGAAAGTTTTTGCCGAGCAAAGTTTGAGTGTGTGTGGGGGTGCACGGCTGCAACGTCCAGGGTCGGTGAGAGGCGCGGCCCCCCGGCTGGCAGCGCGCCCGCCCCTCCCTCCTCTCCCCTGCCCCACCGAAATTTGGGAGCCCCGCCATTTTCTTAGCCCCGCTCCCATGCGAGGCCTGAACAAAGACTTTGGGGAGACGCCGCCCGGGGCCGCTCGGCCCGCCCGGGGCACCCCAGCCGCACACGAGAGCAGCCGCCAAACACGCCGGCCACTGCCACCTCCGGGATCCGCTGCGCCCGCCCCAGGGAATGCCGTCCACCCCCACCCCTTAAGGTCCCCTCTGCGCCCTGCGGGACCACCATCCGGCCACTCTGTCACTCTTGCAAACACTGCCAGCGGCCACGCCGCCCCCCCACCCCCGTGCGCGCCCCAGTGGCCCACCGGTCGGTTGGGAGTCCCGCTGCCCACCGCATCCCGGTGGAGCGCGCGCGCACATACACACACACACACACACACACACACCACGCGCACACACACACGCACACTCACCCACACTTGCACATGCACTCACGCCCTGCGCCCCAGGGGCAGCGCCACGCACGCAGTCGGTCACCCCGGGAGCTCCCCAACAGGAGTCTGCGGGGTGGCCAAGGGTCGCACGCGCACGGCGCCGCCCGCACGCTCGCCCAGACTCCCCACGGCACGACTTGCACCCCTCAGGGGCCCGAGGGCTCACTCCCCGCCGGCCGCCCGCCCGCCGGCCCTGCCTCCCTCGCTCCGCGCCCGCCCGCGCCCGCCCCGGTCGCGCGGGGGCGGCGGCCGGTACCTGGGTGAGGCAGTACGGGGAGTACATAGCTGGGCGGCCGGCCGAGCTAGCGGAGGCCCGGCAGGCGGCGGTCGCGCTCGGGCTCGGGCTCGGGCTCGGGCTGGGGCTCCGGCTCCGGCTCGGCTGCTCCGGCCTCAGCCGCGCGGCACCCGCCCGGCCCTCGGCCCCGCGCGCTCGGCCCGGCGCCGCTCGCCGCTCGCCGCTCTCAGGCTCGGCCCCGCCGCCGCCGCTGCCGCCACCGCCGCCGCCGCCACCGCCGCGCTCGCCGCTGCCTCTCGCGTCCGCTGCCGCCGCCGCCGCCGCCGCCGCCGCCGCTGTTGCTGCCGCCGCGCGTCTACTCCATGCCGCCGCCGCTCGGCCGGTCCCCCTCGCCCGCCGCCGCCGCCACCACCGCGCTGTGAAAGTGAAAGTTTAGACAAAGTTTGGAAGCGCCGCACTCCGGGGAGAGGGAGCGGGCGGGCGGCGCGGGCGGGAGGAGGGGCGCGGGGAGGGGCGGGCGGGGCGGGGGAGCGGCGGCTGCCGCGCGCGCACACACACGCACACACACGCGCGCACACACATGCACACACACACACGCACACGCGCACGCGGGGGCCGAACACCGACTCGGCCACCTAGACACGTGCTGGCCCGCGTTCCAGGGCTGACATGCAGCCGGGGCTCCGACCCCCCGGCACACATGTCACGTAGGGAACACATGGCCACCCATTCTTCCATGGCGACCCATTCCTCCGGCCGGCAACAAAGCACCGTGCGGGCAGCCACGCACACGCGGCCCATCCACGCACCCCTGCACACGCGCGTGGATGCCCACACCGGGCCCCACACGCTGACACACACACAGCATGGGAACTGCACTTGGTTTCCAGCAAGGAGCCACTCAGAGGCACCCAAAGGCCCAGGGACACCCGCCTTGGCGGGCGGCACGGGGACACACATTGGCGCACAGCGGTGCATGCCAACATGGACTCAATGCTGCTACCGTACATGGGCTGGCACATGTTTCTGTGGGGCACTCACATGCGTGATCACAAGGCCGTGCCCTCCCATACTCCAGACCCACGGCTCCTACCCACCAGAACACATAGCCAAGCCAAGATACCCAGCAGGCAGCTGTGGCAGGGCACCTAGGCACACAGAATGCCACCAATAAAAGGAGGACTCAGGGACGGATTGTCCCACCCACACACACCACCCAACAGCTGGCAGGTCCATGGCTAACAACATAGGCAGGACACTAATCCAAAGCCATACAGAGTGTCACTGAGACAAGGCAACGTTGCTTGTCACACCCCAACACAGTACCACACGTGTCACTACCCAGATGTGCCCCCAGGCCTAGGCCACGCTGACCCACAGTCCTGACAGCACCCCACGGGCTCCTCCAGCGAGCCGTGCCCACAGGTACCACACACAAACACCCAGGCCCCTGATGGCACCCCCGCACTTGCAGGTGGCCCTAATCTGCATATAGACAAATATATCAAGGGACACACAGCCCAATTCTCAGGGACTAGAGTGACAATGGGGGTCTCAGGTACATGAACCTATCCCATGGTGGGGTTCCAGCCTCTGTTGCAGGCCCTTTACTTCCCACTTCCGGAGCAGAAACGAATGGGGTCAGGGTGGTGGCACTGGCCTGTAATCCAGCACTCAGGAGGCTGAGGCAGGAGGATGGTGAGCTCCAGGCCAGCCTGGACTATATAGTGAGTCTCTACTAAAGAAAAGAGCTGGGATTTAGCTCAGTTGGTAGAGCACTGCTCTGCAGTCTCTGAGGTCCTGAGTTCAAATACCAGCACCGCAAAATGGGAGAAGGACATGGTAACCCACTCCCAAGGCAATCCCGAAATAGTCAGCCATTGAAAACCCTATGAGGGCCGCTATGAGTCGGACTGGACTCGATGGCACCTAACAACTTCAACTAAAGGAAAAAAAAAAAATCCAGATCCAAGGAGTTGGTTTATAGAGAATGCTTTAAAGCTGCGCTTGAGCTGGGCCTGGTGGTGTATACCTGTAATCCCAGTGACTTGGTCAGCGGAGGCAAGAGGATCGCAAGTTCAAGGCCAGAGACAATCTGCACAATTCAGCAAGACCTTCTCTCAAAATGAATATTTTAAGAAGAACTGGGGGTGCAGTTCAGTGGTAGAGCACTTGCCTAGAGCAAGGCCCTGGGATCAATCCCAGTACCCCACCTACACACACACACACACACATTTTAAAAAAGAAGGCAGAAATGAAAAAAAGAAAACAGCCAAGTGCTATGGCACACAACTATAATCCCAGCGATTTGGGACACGGAGGCAGTAGGATCATGAATTCCAGGCCAGAAGCAGCCTGCACTATTGAGTGAGACGCCAACAGGAAATAAAAGCTAAAGGGGGGCTGCAGTGCGGCTCAGCACTAGAGCACTTGCCTGGCATGTGCAAGGTCCTGGGTTCAACCCCCCAGTACTGATAAAGAAAAGAAAAAAGAAAATGAAGAAAGAAAGAAGGAAGGAAGGAAGGAAGGAAGGAAAGAAAGAAAGAAGAGAGTGTGAGAATAAAGAAGGAAGGAAGAGGCAAGAGGTAGGTGCTGGGAACCTAGGTGCAGGGGCAGTGAGCCCTCAAGTGACCCCAGGGTGGGTGGGGAGGCGGTGCCTGCAGCCCCCAGGCATCTCCTGTCAAGACAAAACTCCCTCTTGCTGCCAGGTGCAGCCAGCAGCCTCTCAGCCTCCTGGGCCAAGGAGCTGTGGCAATTCTCAGCTATGCATTGTCTGAGGGAGGTGGCGGCAGGGCCCAGGGGTGGGTGTGAGAGAGAGAGTGTAGGGCCTATGGCTGTACCCACTGAGTCCCTGCCATGTGTGTATGTAAATGTCCGGGGAGGGGGGTGCTCCCGGTCTCAATACCCCACCAGAGCAGGGTGGCATGTGACACGTCTATGGATGCCTGGTGAGGATCTAGACATCCTCTGGGACAGCCAAGAGATGCAGGCCAGGGTGCACCCGGGGATTTGGGGGGTGGCTCAGCGTGTCATGAGTGGTGACATGGGTCAGGCTGTATTCAGGGGGTGTCTGTGAGTCAGAGAAGGTGTGTCCATCAGGCCCTATGCCAAACACTGGGGGTGTAGGGGAGGGTACGACAAAAGCCCACTCTGGCGTACTGACACCCCATGGGTACCAGCGGTGGGGTCAGCGATGGGGGTCTGAATTGGACAGGATGCGCCAGCCATGGGCGCACCTGGGGGAGCGAGCGGGCGGCAGCCCTGAACATCGGCCTGGCCGGAAGTGCTGGTGCATGTGGCAAGCGTGGGGATCTGTGGCAGAAGCTCTCTGGCAGACACGGCGGGGGTCTCTCTTTGTGTCCTGGGGGGCTGTGACCAAGTGGGTGAGTGTGCAAGGGGCCTGGACAGTCAGCCTGTGATTAGGGTCTTTATGGCAGTGTCCACTGGTGTCCTTCGATGTGCGCGCTCCTCTGCGGTGGCCCTCATCTGTGGGTCTGGGACAGTGGCGAGGACCCGTGTATACCAGAGTGAATGGAGACAGGGGTGGGAGGTGTCAGGGACAGGGCGTCTGAGGCTGTGTCAGGGATGTGTGGCTGGCTGTGTGTGTCAGTTCATGTCAGGGTCTGTGTGACCCTGTCAGGGTGTGTGTGGGGGGGTAATATGTTGTTAGATGCTGTCGGGCCAGGTCCAGCTTATAGCAACCTGATGTACAACAGAGCAAAACACACACACACGCACACACACACACACACACGCTCCACTGTGCCACACCCGGCACTATGTCAGTGCCTCTCTGCTATTCATGGGGTTTGCCATGGCTGATTGTTTTGGGAGTGGGCTGCCAGGTCCTTCTTCCATTTTTGCAGGGCTGGGGACCAAACCTTGGTCCCCAAATAGTGCAAGGCGGCACTCTACCCACTGAGCTAAACCCCAGCTGTGTGTGTTTGTGTGTGTGTGTGTGTCGGCCCGGCAATGTATGTATAGCTATGCATGTGGGTCAGGCTGTGTCAATGTGCGTGACTAGCTGTATGTGTGTGCATGCACCAGGAACGGGCTCTTTGTCGGATATGCGTCCATCTGTGTCGGCCCATGTCAGAGTGCGTGTGTGTGGGTGACCACGCCAATGTATGCATATCTGTGTGTGTGCCAGGCCGTGTCAATGTGTGCCACTGTGTGTGCACAGGCGTCAGGGATGGCGTATCTGTGTCTGTCAGGAATGTGTCCATGTTAGCCCGTGTCATGTGTGCACATGGGTGACCCTATCCGTGCATGTATATCTATGTGTATGTCCGCCGTGTCAGTGTGTGCCACTCTGTGTGCTCGCACGCACCAGGGACAGGATGTCTGTCTGGCTCAGGTATGTGTCCGAGTGTGTCAGCCCACAGCAGTGCATGTGCTGGGTGTCTGCGTGTCTGGAAGCTGCGCGTGCATCCGTGTGTAACGCAGGGCAGGGTGTCAGCCGTGAGCTTGGATGTGCGCCTGGACGTGTATGTGACTCGGAGCGCAAGGCGCATGCGTGCCGGGGAGGGGGTGTCCCAGGGCGCCTGAGGCTGTGTCTGCCGGTGGAGCTGGGAGGCCTCGGCCCCGCTGTCCCGCTCCTGGCCTCCCCCTGCAAACGGCCCGCCCGCAGCAGGCTGCCTGCGAGGCGGGGATTCGAGGAGGCCGAGGAGGCCGTGCTGGGAGGAGGAGGCAGGGAATCGATATGTCCTTAAAAATTCAAGGGCTTCTCGTAAACAGAAACTTTTAACACTGGTTAAAGTTTCAAGGCTGGAGGAAGAGGGGGAGGGGCTGCAGGGAGGGGAGGGGAGGGGCCTGGGGGGCACTGGGGGTGGGGCAGGACTAGGGGGTGCTGGGGAGGGGTGTGGGCCGGCCTGGGACCAGCTTGGGAAGGGGCAGGAAAAGGATTTGGGGGCCCAGGGGGGCGGCGCCTGGATGGCTCCGGAAAGGGGTGGGGAGTAGGCTGTGGGGTCCCAGGATCTGGAGGAGGAAAGCTAGGAGAGCCAGCGGAGATGGCCGTGAAAGGGTCTG